>LOEQ01000085.1:49197-81169 GCA_001685075.1 Bramus lutescens | reverse complement strand
TATTAACCAATGAAAGTAACACATAGACAGATGACCCTCCTACATCAGCTGTCTCTGCTCCGACGAGAAACAGCAGAAAACCAGGAGGATGACCTGACTTGAGATGGGTGTGAATTCCTCTGGTTCTAGTGGTGGATCACACTCAGTGCCTGTGAATGCCAAACAAATGCTCCACCGAGCCACATCCCTAAGCCCATCTAAGAGGAAAGCCAATATGACGGGAAGGACATTCGCTGACTCAAGACCAGAAACAGATTTACCTATGATGTCCTGTTTCTGCTGAATCTCTGTCCCTGCCCCACTCACAGGCAGGGGGGACCAGTGGTGGCCAAATCTTCAATGTTTATGTCTCTGTCATCTCTTCTCTGCCCACCCTTCAATCATGTGAAAGTCGCCTTGATTCCTCAAAGTGTCTGCAATCTCAAGGGCAAAAAGCTACTGTAACCAAGGGGTGAGGACCCTGCAAGTGGGAGGAGAGTGGCCCTCGGGTTTAGAACCTGCAAGCCACACTGGCAAAATTCTATTTACCAACCTGGGTGCAGGGCAGGGCTGACTGCCATACCCAGGGATCACATTGGAACAGCAGAAGTAGGCACTGTAGGAGGGACTCAGGCTCCTCTAGGCAGGCCAGATGACCTGCAGAAACCACCCCCTCAGTTCCCAACAGGTGTGGGTCCAGGTGGACAGGACAAACGGTGAGCCACGGCAGCAGGGACCACTTTTTCATTCTCTAACTAGAATGTGAGCGACTGCATTCCTAGACTGGAGCTAGCCCTGTAGGGACAGACTGGGCATAAATGTCTTGCCAAGGAACAAAGTCAAGTACATGTCTGGGCAGCCCTATGGATGATGCCACAGCTACACTGCCAAGCAGTCAGAGGCCACCCCAGGCACATCATGCTAGGGACCCTGGTGCTGGGGATAATTACCCCCAGCAGTGACTCCTGACTCTCTACAGGACCAGCAGTGCAGAGACCATCACATGTCACCACCTGAGAAGGAAAGCAGTCACAGCTAAGAGTTGTGTCTCTGGACTTGTCCCCATCATGAGTTCCATCCTATAGCACAAACAATAAAAACCCAGAGACAGATCTCAGATCTAAGGGTTAACGCTGAAGATCAGAGAAGCAAAGCCATAAGCCATTAGAGAGAACTTTTGCCTCTACCAGTGCTTAGACAGAAGGGGCAATTCTCAGACTGCCTAGACTGCATTGTGTCTCCCCAAACCTCAGGCTCTACACTCCAGTGAGTTCCTGCCTCTTCCCTTTAATATTCCTCTCTCGGCCCAGCCAAATCACTCCTCTCTCCACCTCTCTTGTACTGGGATTAAAGGTGTGTGACTCCCAAAACACTAGGATTAAGGGTGTGTGACTCCCAAAACACTAGGATTAAGGGTGTGTGACTCCCAAAACATTAGGATTAAGGGTGTGTGACTCCCAAAACACTAGGATTAAGGGTGTGTGACTCCCAAAACACTAGGATTAAGGGTGTGTGACTCCCAAAACACTAGGATTAAGGTTGTGTGACTCCCAAAACACTAGGATTAAGGGTGTGAGCCACCACAACCTGGATCTGTTTCTAGATAGATCTTCTGTAGCCCAGGGTAGCCTTGAACTCACAGAGATGTGTCTTCCTCTGTCTCCCCCTTTTTGTCTAAATAAAAAGGGAAGGTTTTAAGTAACATAATTAAAACCATATACAATAAGTACAATAACCATAAACAAATATATACAGATAAGAATTACATTAACAATGTCCAGTCCATTTGCTTTGGCAAGTTCAGAGACAATACTCCTTACCCATCTTGGTGAGTCCAGTGTTGCACCTAATTCACTTTCTACCCTAACTTGCATTACCATCCAAAACTATCTTTTTATATCTCTCAACCTTATATATTTTACACCTCTTTTGTGAATTTCTATTCTGAATTTGGTAATAAAGAAAACTATAACTGTCTAGTCTTCAACTCCATCAGAGACCTGAGATGAATATAATATTACCTGAGTAGACAGGAAGTACAGAGCAAGCAACTTCCAAAACTAAGAAATGACAGAAACAGCTGGCTGCCTGGTCAGTCACCCTCTGCAGTGTTGGACATCCATCTTCAGCCTACAGGCCTAGAATATCTGACAGACTTTTCTGTGAAGAAGAAATTATGAAGGACTGTCATAGTTTGTCTTGACAAAATTCAGCAGTCACTTTCTTTGGTGTTCTCCTTGTCCAATTTGGACAAGATACTGCCAGCATTTGAGGTAAGGTCAGAATATTTCCCAGTGGCTAGCTTTTGTCACAAAAAGTAAACTCCATATGGACTTTCTTTGATGCCTATCATCTTCTCTGAAGTGTCTTGGTGCTGCTAGGAGGATACATGTCTCATTGTCATAAAAAGCCTTATACTATTAAAGCATCTTAAATGCCATATTCTATAGATCTCTGAAGTATTTGAAGACCACTATTCTATTTAAAATATATGTTTGACTTTGAAAACATACCTAACATGACTACCAGTTTGACTGTAATAGGTGGCTAACTACTAACCTGCACTTTTATTATCCTAAATTGTATGTGATAACTTTCAACAACTAGAAATTTACATTGCACTATTAAATGAGCTGCATCAGAACAATACCTTAAACAACATACATACAGTGTAACAAAAACAACCTTAAATTTGTATCAATATATAAAAATTCATACCAATGTAAAATATTTAAGACTAGTATTTGCTCTTTTAGTTTAAAAGTAGATTCAATAATCTACCCATTTATCCTATCATCTCTGTATCTCTGTTTTTCCTTTTCAGAACAAGATCCCTGAATCTAATCTCCTTTGTTCAGCTTTTTTCCTGANNTTTGTTCAGCTTTTTTCCTGACCATTACCAATAACAACTTGTAACCAACCCCCTAAACAATGACAAATATTCACAACCCACTGAACAACCAAAAACCACCCATCCTACCTCTTGGGAAAGTGGGTGTTGCATTTCTTAATATTTATTTATTTATTATGTATATAATATTCTGTCTGCGTGTATGCCTGAAGGTCAGAAGAGGGCACCAGGCCTCATTACAGATGGTTGTGAGCCACCATGTGGTTGCAGGGAATTGCACTCAGGACCTTCTGAAGAGCAGGCAATGCTCTTAACCAGTGAGCCATCTCTCCATAATTACTTTCTGCTGTCTGAAACTGATGGCATCTTTAGAGGACCCTGAAAAAAATGAGATAATTGTCAAACTCTGGGAGAGCTGGCTGCATCATTTGCTGTCCAGTCTGTATAATGGGAAAGCACAGAACTTATCTCAAGTCCTGGCTAGATTAGTCTGTGAGGCTGGACCATCTCAGCTAGTCACCTTGAAACTGTCCTGAGTGGTTTGTAGTCCACAGCTGATCTTTGGGTGGTGTTTGTCAGCTTAGTGAAGTTACCACAATCAAGGTGGAATTGTCACTGTGGGGCCACATTCTTCTTTTGGAGACTTGTTGTATTGGGCTGCTTGTTCGTCCTGGCCACCCAGAACCAAAATAATCACACAGAAACTATATTATTTAAAACACTGCTTGGCCCGTTAGCTCTAGCTTTTTATTGGCTAACTCTTACATCTTAATTTAACCCATTTCTANCATTTCTATTAATCTGTGTATCGCCACGTGGCTGTGGCTTACCAGGTAAAGTTCCAGCATCTGTCTCCAGCAGGGCTACATGGCTTCTGACTCTGCCTCCTTTCTCCCAGCATGCCATTTCAGTCTCCCCACCTACCTGTGTTCTGCTCTATCAATAGGTCAAGGCAGTTTCTTTATTCATTAATGGTAATCACAGCACACAGAGGGAAATTCCACATCAGACTTCAAAGGCTGCTATTAGGAATGGTCAGGGTTCACTGCAGAAAACTTAAAACATTTTAAATGTCATATGTAGCAGATCACAGAAAGATTAAAAAAACCATAATTTGTTATGTACATTCAAAGTACAAAAATTTAATTCCTAGTTACCTGATAAAGACTGAAACCCAAAAATTTTGGTACAGAAAGATAGATTAAGCCTTTTTCTAGAATTAATTAATATTCTATATGACCATTAATGTCATGACAGAAAGTTTAAATATATATATAAATTTTATGAATTTTGAGATAATATTTATACCTTAAGAAAAGTTTTAAAGAGTCTAAATAGAATCAAAGAATTATGAAATTAGTGGACTTTTAGAATAGTCCCTTAATTTTTTTTTCTGTCCCATATCAGGTGGCTCTTCTGACATGAGATTTGAATTTTTCTTTAACAATCATGCTTGGGTTTAGAGAAGGAGAAAGCCACACTCCAACTCCAAAGCCAGCTTTAATCTTTAATTGAACTGGGATTAGAAAAAGACTATTTGCCTTATGTGTCTGTAGAGAATATCAGAAACAAACATTTGGGAAGATTTATGAAATGTTATCCTATTGGAAATGTGATATACCAATAGACCAATTTACTCTTTTTCTTGGGGCATTTTCTCTGAATGATTTGTCCTTGTTCTTCAGATGTTTCATTTGTCCAGTGGTTAGTTGGATGCCTTCATTCTCCTGGAAAAAGCAAAACCCTGCCCAATCCTAACTTTGGAGAGTTTCTTTTTTGGCAAGTTATATCTGATCAAATGAGAAGCATGTGTTAGTCTTTTTTTTTTTGCATCTGTTAGTCTTATAATTTAGATTGAATGATCACACTGTTTGATGAACAATTACCTCTTCTAATCAAGAGGTCACTCCTGTTCAAATCTAATCTTTATCAATTTTGATGGTATCCACAGATTTTCTTCTCCTGTGGAAACAAAACACCTCTTTCCCAACATAACACATATCTTGGATCCCATTCTGAGGTCAACACATCTTTAAAGTACACCTGCTGATCTAATTCAGCAGCTTTTTTATTATCCAGTATCTTTTCACAGATGCCAAATCTTTCTCATTAACATTTAACAATTTAAAGTCAATAAAGCATTGTGCAATCTATCTCTGGAGGTCTTTGTTACCCCCTTCTGTTTGTTAAGCATATCTTTTAAAGGGCAATTTGATCTTTCCCAAACTGCTTGCCCTGTAGGATTGTGTGGTATACCTGTAATATGTTTTTATGTTGTAATATGCAGAAAACTATTTTATTTTCCCTTGTTCACCTGTATTCATTAATCCAATGTCAGCCTTTCCCATACCTTTTGCATACTCCAGAAGGCAGGGACTTTCTTTTTGAATTATCTCTAGGGGGAAAAAATTGTTTCTAGGAATACCTTGCCTACAATCCCCTTTCAAATGACCTGGTTTGCCACAATTAAAATATCTAACCTTTTGATTTTTCTTAGAAGTTTTAGAAGTCACCTCTGCTATCCAAATATCATCCTAAGCAGGATATCCAATATCAAATATACTTCTAATCTATGCATCTATAGGTGCTGATCATGCCTTTAAAGGCCTGATCACCCTTTTACATTCTGAATTAGTATTTTCAAAAGCCAAGGATTTTTAAATATTCAAATATTGAATTTTTTCAGTTGAAAATATTTAATTAATATTCATCTAACTTCTGGATCCAATATCATTCCATTTACAGCTGAAATTAATCTTTGTAAAGATTCAGTGAAGGCTTCTTTGGGTCTTGTATAATTTTAGTAAGTGGTTTAGCCCTCTTTCCTGATTCTTCAATCTTGTTCAAGATGTAGCTATACGGCACAGGGCCAAGGTGTGATCATCAAATGTAATCTGTCTTTCCACATCAGAATAACAGCCCTCACTGAGGATTTGATCTTGGGAACTCTCATAACCTCTAGCCCTATTTAGTTCTTCTATGGCCCTAGCTTCTTCTTTCCACCATGTTTGCCACTGTAACTGAGGACCGGTTTCCAGTGTTGCTGATGCCAAATCTTTCTAGTCTTGGGGGATAATTCTGTTCTGAGTTGTCCATGAGTTTAATATCTGCTTCACATAGGGCGAATGCACACCATATGAAACAACATCTTCTTTAAATCTCCCCAAACCTAACATTTCTATAGGATTACCTCTAACTTCTGCATAATATAAGGTTGGTTTTCTAATAACTTTGGGCTGCCCCTCTTCAGTTTCATAATGCAATGGTGTGGTAGTTTCTGGTCTCAACTCCTCTGTAAATTTCTTCCTAGTTCCATTAGTCTGTCTGTATTTTTCTTAGTTCCATTTATCTTATTGGTCAATTTTTCATATTTGGCACTGATACAAAACAACATTTTTAGGGATAAAACAAGAATTGCCAAACTGATAATGATTATAATTGTATGTAAATCCCAGCTAAATCATCCCTTCATTTAATTGTTTCATGTTCAAACCATCCATTGTGGAATCATACAGAGACCTAACTCCCTCCATCATAATATTGTTTCCCATTTTAATGTGGGAAATTGAAACTAATCCCCCCTTTAAGAATTACCAGTTGCCTCACCAAATCTGCTGCTGATGACAGTGAAGTGTGAGGCTGGCTGTCACCGTGTGGCACAGTTGGGCAGAGAACACAGACAGTACACGGCCTGGCTGAGGTGCTGAAGCTGCTTGCGTGTAGCTGAGCCGAGCGTGAGTGGCAGTTGCAATAACTAATCATAGAAGCTGGAGCAGGTGTCAAGGTGGCTAACCTAGTGTGGCAGAAGCCTAAGAAGGGGTCCAGGAGGAGCCCACAGCCCATGGGGAGAAGGAGCCAACTACTTGAAAAGTGGGCACAGGAATGTGTAAAACCATGTGTGGCAGGAAGCAATGGCATTGAGCCTGAAGGCGGAGCCAGCTGGTAGCAGGTGGTTAAGTCCAGCAGCGTTTGGAGCCCAGGTGCCTCTGGAGTTTGGGGCCTGTGGAATTTGGGTGGCAGTCAGAGACTGTTGTAGAGAGGCTGCAACAGGAAAATCCCAGACTCATTCAGAGGTTTGGAAAAGTCAGCCAGTGGCTGCAAAGCCAAGGGCAAGTGGTTATCTCATGAATTTGTACCCCGAGTAGGATGTCAGGTGATGCATTTAACTATTCTTTACCAATAAAAAATTAGGAACCAGACTGGAGTAAGAACCTGAATGGTCAGAGAAGCTGTGAAACTACCAGTCACCATCTGCCTCTTCTATTCCTTTCTCCAAAAGGGTTAAGATCCTCTCAGCCCTGCTTTACTACTTCCTGTCTCCTATCTGTCCACAGTTCTCCAAACCATTATGGCTAATTCTGGTCAGCTAGTGGCTAGCTCCACCCTCTGACTCAAAGCAAGCTTTGTCAGAATGAAATCAAAATATCACACAACACTGGCCGACCAATGAACCTCAGGGATCCTCTGATCTCTACCTTCCCAGAGCTGGGATTACAAGACAAATCCCATGGCACCTGGCTTTTTGAAAAAACTTTTAAGAGGGGCTGGAGAGATGGTTCAGAGGTAAAGAGCATTGGCTTCTCTTACAAAGGTCCTGAGTTTAATTCCCAGCAACCATTTGGTGGCTCATAGCCATCTATGAGATCTGGCGCCCTCTTCTTGCCTGCAGGCAAACATGCAGACAGAACACTGTATATGAAATAAACATTAAAAAATAAACTTTTTAAAATCATGTATATGAAGCTGGGTGGTGGTGGTAACAACTTTAACCCCAGCACTTGGGAGGCAGAGTCAGGTGGATCTCTGAGGTACAGGCCAGCCTGGTCTATAGTTCTAGGGCAGCCAGAGCTACACAGAGACATCCTATCTGAAAAAAAAATAAAATTATGTGTATGAATTTAGGTTTGTGTGTGGGTATATCCATGTGTGTGCAGGTGCAGTTCAGAGACTAGGATCCCCTGGAGCTGAGGTTACAGGTAGCTATGTGTAGCCCAACATGGGTGATAGGGACCAAACTCACTCATGACCTCTGCAAGAGCAATATCCAATGAGATATCTCTCCAGATCTGCCAACCCTCCCTCCCCCACCACACAGACTTTCTTTTAAAAGGCATACTCTATCACTGTGTGTCTTGAACTTGGAGATCAAGCTGCCTGGGATTAAAGGCGTGCGCCACTACCTGCTTCTGCACCTGGCTTTTTTGTTTTGTTTTGTTTTGAGACAGGGTTTCTCTGCAGTTTTAGAGTTTTAGAACCTGGCCTGGAACTAGCTCTTGTAGACCAGGCTGGCCTCAAACTCACTAGAAATCCACCTGTCTCTGCCTCCCGAGTGCTGGGATTAAAGTAGTACACCACCATCGCCCAGCTTGCACCTGGCTTTTTAAACTGAGTGCTGGAGTGTTTACACAGCAGGATGATGTTTTTCAGTGTCAGGACCTAGACTCAAGCCTGATGGGGGTTTATCTTGATCATGTGAACTGATATGGGAAGACATCTTAACTGGGCGGGGCTGTCTGTGGAATTGATGTGACCAGCAGCTTCCTGTTCCTGCCTCCATGTCTACACTGTAAAAATGTTCCCTGCCTAACACACCTTCTGATAGGTTTAATAAAAGCTGAATGGCCAATAACTAGGGAGGAGAGGATAGGCAGGACTTTCGGGCAGAGAGAAGCAAGGAAGAAGGAACCTAGGTACAGGAATTTCACCAAGCAGACTCAGCAAGTCAGACATGCCATGCTGAGGAAAGTTAAAGAGCCAAGTGGCAGAATGCAGGTTAAAAATGATGGGTTAATCAAGTTACAAGAGCTACTTGGAAACAAGCCTAAGCTAAACACCAAACTTCCATAATTAGTAGAAGTCTCTGTGTCACTATTTGCGGGCTGGCGGCCCCACAAAGCGAAGTCTGACTACAGCCATGCCTTCCTTCTTTGCCATGATGGACTGTATCCTCAAACTGTGGCCAAAATAAACCTCCTTGCTCCCTAAAGTTACTTTTGTTGGGGTGCCACATCAATTCCACAGCCACAAAGCCTAAGACATGCAGCAAGCACTTAACTGGCTAGGCTGTCTCCCTGCTCAGATCCTTGCTGGAGAAACTGGTGGCCTGAGAGCATGCCTCAGCTGAAAGCGTCTGTCTGGAGTGCGGCCCTTTCAAGGCTCCAGGGCTGTCCAACTGCCCTGGCAAGGGACAGTGCAGCCTTGAAAAAGGGCACCTGCACTGGGCCCCTGGGAACCCAGCACCAATGCCACCTTTAACAGCAGAACATGGGGACCGAGCACTGCAGGAAACCACACAGCAAACGGATCAAAAAAAGTTTATTCTGAACATTTAATTTAAAAAAATTGATACCTATGAGGTGTGCTACAGAATTCCAGATGATAATTCATATAGAAAACCCAACCTAACAATGGAAAGGCAAGGGTTCTGCAGGAAAGAACATGGGAAAAGATGGGTATCAATTCTCAT
This sequence comes from Bramus lutescens, assembly GCA_001685075.1. NCBI lineage: Eukaryota > Metazoa > Chordata > Mammalia > Rodentia > Cricetidae > Bramus > Bramus lutescens. Next base: position 71,873 of record LOEQ01000085.1, on the reverse strand, counting down.
GTGTCTCAATCGTGGGGACTCGCTTACAAGGACATACTGTCTGCCCAACTTCGCGACCTGATGTCTCAGAGCCTTGAAACCACCTTAGGGACAGTTGCTCAAGGAGCCTGTGGCAGGCACCCAGGTGGGAGCCTCGGCTCCCTCACAGTCCTGTTCGTAGCCACATCAATCAATCAACCAACTGTAATTGAACATGATATTTGGCAAAAAGAACACAGCCCCCCTGCAGGGAGCATGCTTCTGAAAGCTTGCAGGAAAAAAGTATCTATCTGCCTGTGTATGTGCCATACACAGCACATTCCAGGCTGCTCAGGGCTTGTGAGTAGGTTCAAGACCCACCCCACCCTCCCATGTTGCAGGCCAAGCCCAGGATAGCTGCCAGCACATTGCTAAGACATGCTTTGTGCTATGGGCCTTGAATGCAGACAGGAGAAGGTAACATTTCAAGGTAAGGTAGGAAACGAGGTTGGACCCGGACTGGGGTATAGGGAGGTAAAGAGATGGGAGGAGGAGGCAGAGTACTGAAAGCTTGGGATCCTGGCTCAAGTTGTCGGTACTGGCAGAGGGAACGTCGCACGTAGTGTCAAAGCTCCAGGACTCCTAGCATTCCCCTCTACCACCACCTCACTTTCCCTTGGTCCCCTTTCCTTTCATCCAAACACCAGACCCCAGGGAGCCCCCTCACTGGGCAGTCACTCCAGGAGCAGGTTCCATCCTTGGGGGGGCCTCAACTGCCACGTGGGGGTGGAGGGTATGAGGCCACATATACCACCAACCTCAGGAGAAGCAGAGATCCTGAAGTGGCTAATATACCAGAGTCAACTTGGCAGGAAAGAAAACACCTGGGATGGCTCAAAGTAATCATCCCAAGTTCTCCATGAACATGATTATCAGATATTAGCAAATTCTGTGACAGGAATTTGTGAAGCATCAGCAGAAGTATTAAATATAAAGGCAATATGTATATTCCCCTCCCCACCTTCAGAAGAAGAAAAAACAAAACACAGAATCCAAGTCAAACCCACGCAGACGATCTGTAGTGTGAGCCCTGTGCTGGTGGCACTGGCGCCGCCCCTACTGCCGCAGCTCCACGTAGTTGGCTGGGAAGAGCCCATATCTGCCCTTGCACACCCCACGCCACCAGCCATCGTCAATCATTTCTATGTTGGTGATGATGTCATCGGGGTCAAAGGAGATCTCATCATCGCCAGCTAGGGAGGGAGAGCAGAGAGAGAGCCTCAGATGGGAATGTCACCTGACCAGGCAGAACGACAATGCAGATGAGACCAAGACACCCACCCAGCAGGGGACAAGGGTGTGGAGAGGGCCTCTGCAGTTAGACACATGACAAGGAGAGCAAGGAGCAGGGATGCTGAAGGACTGCTAAGGTTATACACGAAAGTTTAGATTCTAGAGAAATGTGAGGTGATGGCCAAAAAGTTACAGAATCCACAAGTATACAGGAAATACATGCCAGGTCTCTGTTCAGAAAAGGGACTAGAGAATCCTTCCTCCTCAGCCTGGGGGCCTAAGGATTTGAGGGAGTCCCAGTCACACACCCCATAAAACAATGCTCAACCAGTCCCCCTGACCCTGTGTCATGTGAGCACAACCATCTCACCTGAGCTAACAGAACTAGGTCATGTGGCACGGATGTGCCGAAGTGACACGGGGGGGCACATGTGTGTAGCCTCTTCATCAAGAGAGTGGTGTATGTTCATGTGGAACCCTGTCCCTAGTCTGCACAGTGAGTCTGTCCTAACTAAGGAGGCTCTGCAGCTTCAGACCCGCAAGGGTTCAGAGGAAGAGGAGAGTTAGAGGTGGAGCAGACACGGGCCCCTTCATAGCATCCAGGTAACTTCTCTAAAGTTACTTCAAGATGAATTGTAGGGACTGTACCTAAGCACAGTAATGTGCACCTAAAGGGTGAGCCACTGGGGAGACCAGGCCGGAGGATTGTTTAAGCCTGGGAATTCAAGATCAGATTGGGTATCACAGACCCTGGCTCAAAAACAAGCACAAACAGCTTTGTCTTCCTGCCCTGAACTGGTCTCAGGAGGGGAGTGGCTGGGAACTTCACCCAGGGCAGAAACATCTGTGCCCACAGCCCAGTTAGTGCCTCACCAGCTTGGTAGTCATATAGGGCGATAGCAGTGATGCCCAGGTCACTCTCATATCCGTCATAGGTGTCATCCTCTGCAAGCAAAGCAGAACTGCTGAGCAACATGCCAGCCCCCCCCTCCCCGCAGCCCAACACCTCAAACAGACTTCCCAAGGGCAGATGCGAGAGCGTGCAAAAAAAGAAACCTCGTGCTAACAGCTTGGTTCCTATGTGGCAGGTGTTAGGATGGAGGAGAAGGCCGTCTCCTAGGAACAAAAGGACTTGTCCTGGCTAGTTTATGTCAACTTGACACAAACTAGAGTCACCTAAAAGGAGGGAACCTCAATTGAGAAAATGCCTCCATAAAATCTGGCTGTAGGGCATTTTCTTAATAGTGATTGATGGGGAGGGCAGGGCCCAGACCATCATAGGCAGTGCTATCCCGGTGCTGGTGGTCCTGGGTTCTATAAGAAAGCAGGCTGAGCAGCACCCCTCCATGGCTTCTGCATCAGCTCCTGCCTCCAGGTTCCTGTCCTGCTTCAGTTCCTGTCCTGGCTTCCTTCAGTGATGGACAGTGCTGTGGAACTGTAAGCTGATTGAACTGTTTCCTCTCCAACTTGCTGCAGTCATGGTGTTTCATCCCAGCAGTAGAAACCCTGACTAAGACAGGGCTCTTGGTTTTCAAGAGCAAAGCTCAGACACTGAGCTCTGACACACAGAGGGAAGCATGGACATACGGACACATGGATAAGTACCAAGTACCAAGACCCTTTGCCAAACCTAGAGTGAAGGCACCTGCCATCCCAGCACTTGTGAGGCAGAGGCAGGAGGATTACCCCACATTCAGGGCCAATCTGAGCTACACAGTGAATTCTAGGCCAGCCTGGGCTACTATTTACTGAATGAGACTGTGGTGATTTGAAAACAAATGGCTCCCATAGGATCATACATTTGAATGCTTAGTTACCAGGGTGTGACATTATTTGAAAGAATTAGAAGGACTAGAATGTATGACCTTATTGGAGGAAGTGTGTCACTGGGGATGGGCTTTGAGGTTTCAAAAGCTCAAGCCAGGCCCCAATGTTGCACCCCTCCTACCCTTGTCTGCAGATCAGGGTGTAGCTCTCAGCTACTTCTCCAGCACCATGCCTGTCCTGTCTGCTGTCATGCTTCCCGCCATGATGGCGAGGGAGTAAACCTCTCAAACCACAAGCAAGGCACCAATTAAATGACTTCTTTTTAAGACCAGCCTTGGTCACAGTGTCTCTTCACAGCAACAGAATACTGATTAAGACAGAGATTGGGGGAAAAAAAAAGTCTGATGCCACTAAAGCGAGAGGAGAAGGCCCGGGAGATGGAGGCTGGGCATCAAGGCCATCCCGAGCCTGTGAGGCTGAGGACGGCTATGGTACTCTGCACCCATCCCCAGCTGCTGCAGGTAGAATGAAACACCTACACAGACCTTGTCTAGTGTCTTGTTGGAACTTCGTTTTCAGAGTAAACAAATCAACCTCACTGTCTGCCTGCTGAAGCACTGGTTCACCTTCAAAGCATGGGGAGATAGATGTGGCCTTTGAGGCGGCTGGGCAATAGGGAGAGCCCTCCAAGGGAGGATTCACTAGGTCAGCAGATCCCTCCCCGCTGCAACCTTGACCATTCCTGCAGCACAGAGTGGGCCTTCCCAGGACCACAGGATAGGAGCAACCCTTACTAGGGACCGCTGTGTCTAATCCTCCCCAACCCAGGGTGTGACACAGAACTCACATTCCCAGGTAATCAGATAGCAAGTCAACCCTCTCTAAGGACTGTAATGGAGGAAAGGACTTAGGACCCCTCCCTCCCCTGGGCACAGCTAGAGTGGGTCCAGTACCCGCTTGGTAGTGGCCAGAGGCCTCTGTGGTCTCATAGACAGGTTCCGAGGTGTAGGCTAGGCTTTGCTGGTTGCTGGCCTCAGGGACACCTGCAACCTCGGTGCTGTACACAGGCTCAGGCTCAGAACTTCGGTAACTTGTTTCTGCCTTAAATGGCGCTGCATCCTGCAGAGAGACGAGCAGACATTTCTCACGCTGTCACCAAAGACAGAAGAGCTCCACTCATAAGGACCTCCAGAGTTAGACAGATCAAGAAAGGGAGTGGGGACAGGACGCTTCCTGTGGAGAGTGACCGCACAGGGCAAGCCATAGGCCAAGGAGGTCACTCAGGTCCCGGACTGGTCCCACTAGGAAGGGATGAGGCAAGAACTCCAGAGCTTCATGTGAGGAGGCCACTGGGACCAGAGAACAAGATGCTCCAGGGGCTAAGGGAGAACACTGTCTCAGGCCAAAGGACAGTCAGTTCCAAAGGTAGCACAGTTGGTATGACCAACTCACTAACCATGCGGCACCCACAGACCTCACAGAAGTCATAGGAAGAGGAAGGCCATGATGCCAGGGGCTGCCCAAAGTTGAAGATCCAACTTGGGGGGCACTTTGCTCCAGGGAGACAGGGGTCGGGTGGCACACATCTGCAGGTGTTGAGGGCAGCCAAATGGTCAAGCAACTACCCACCTCATAGATGGGGCTGGAGGGTGGTTGGTCCTCAGCTGGCTGAGGACCAGGGGATGCAGGGGGCGTCTGCTTCTTGGCTCTGGCTTGCTCCTAAGATAGAAGGACAGCAAATGCAAGGTTACCCGGTCAGCCAGAAGTCACATCTGCACTTTGTAAGGGGGCGGTGCCCAGGTGGGAAGTCTGGAGCCTGCCGGGAGAAGTAGAAAACACTGGTCACAGGGTCAGATGGCTTTGAAATGAAGTCACACAGTCGTGCCTTCTCAAAGACTCTGGCCCATGGTACTCCTGTGTCAGCACACTTAGATATGCAGTGGACAGCTACACTGGACAGAGGTGCAATCAAGCAGCCACTCCATCTTGCCTTCAGCTTATTTCCCAACTTGGGGTTCTGAGTCAATGTTACCATGGGCCAAAAGTTACAGGGACATCTTAACGGGTAGGTACCTTCTGTACATGGGGCAGATATGACCCCTGAGGGCTGTCAGGTGGGCTGCTCTCCAAAGACCACTCCCCCACAAAGCAAAAATCCTGGTCCCCAGGATTGCAACAGAACACCAAGAAGAAAATGGGAACCATTTCAGAAGACAGAAACCATTCCAGGCTGTCAGTGGCCCCATGTCACCCCAAAGTTCTGACAAGAGAGAGGTAGAAGAGACAAAGTGGGGGGGAGTGACAAGGAATGTAGAGGGTAGGTGAGGGAGGTGGCCACAAACCAAAGAGTCAAGGTGGCCTAGGGATCCTGAAGGCAGCTCTCAGGATCTGCCCAAAGCCTCCAGGGCCACAGCTAGGCAACATCCCTCAGGATGGACTTCAGGGCTGCGGCATCAAGTATGGGGTGTTCTAAACCACTTGGGGAGCAAGTTCAGATAGCAGCATGGGAAATTGACTGAGATCCACATGTCCCCATGGGTTTAGGGTTGCAATCAGGTCCCAGAGATAGAGACAGGACTGAACCTCACCTAGCCACTCCACACCCTCTCCACCCTACTGTTTAGGAGGTAAAATGGTCACTCTGTGTGGTCTCAAAGGAAACATCGCAAAGACTCTAACACAGTCTCTGTATCCATGGAGCTGCCTACTCTGAACCCAGGACAGCCATGGCTAAGATGTGCACCTGAGAGCAGGACTCATCTGGGTGGTTCAAGCCTGAAACACAATGAGGAGGCCAGATTGCTGAATTTGCCCAATTGCAGCTGCGGGCTTGGGGCTCTCCCAGCCCTCCCACACCCAGCAGAGTGCCAGGAAGAACCACCACTGTCAACACATGTTTAAAGTCACACAGAGACTGTGGCACAAGATCAGATCTAGTCTCGTCAGCTCAAAACACAGAAGACGGTACTCCAGAGTCTCACCTCCTGGGGAGAAGAAATGGGATGGGCAGGACAGAAAAAGACCACATGGCAGAGGAATTAACATCAAGAGACTCTGAGACCAGAACTAGGCGGTTATCAGAGCCACATGGCCCAATCAGCCCACAGAAATCATCTACAAAGAAGACAGAACACTGCGGATGCCATATGTGCACTGGGGATGAACAAAACCCAATGTGTGAGCCCTCACTGTGAGACTGGGCCTCTGAAGGGAGGAGATGCACACTTTATAAACTCATGGTCACTACTACACACAGTTGCAGGCCCTGAGACACACTGCACAGGGTTCAATTGTCAGTGCCCATGCTCTCAATGCCTTCTGCCAACCGCATGCCATCCCCTTTAGCCCCACATCTTCCTCTGTGAGGTCTCAACCCCACTATCTCCTTGGGGGGGCATTCATCAGTTTAGATGGAGCCTCGTGTTCATAAAAGACTTCTATATGACTTATTGAGGATTCTACTTCCCAGCCGTTCTGGAGAGCCATCTCCAGCATACACATGTGGCCATGGGGCTGAGGGCTAAAGGATCCAGTTGGTGGGTGACCAAGTTACTCTAGCTTGCTGTGTAAACAAGTCCTCCTACCAGCTCCTCCTGAATCTAGCTGGGAGCAAAGAAACTCCTTTCAGCAGCAAGCAAGCATATCACAAAGGCTTCAGGAATGAGCCTCCCCCTTCCCACTTCCTCTACTCCTCCCAGCTGCAGACTCAAGGAAGGCTCCAGAATGGGGACAGCATCATTACTCACTTCCAGCTTCCTCCGAGCCTCCTCCTGCTCCTGCCTTTCCTTGGCCATCCGCTGAGCTCTCTCTGCTTCTGCCTTCCGCCTGTCCTCCTGCTCCCTCTCCTTTGCCAGGTTTTCAAAGTTAGCTCGGATATCACTGGTTTTGCTGGTCACTAGAGGAAAGAGAGGACATTCAGAACACCTCACCAGGACAAAAGTCACACCAGGGTGACCTTGGGGAAGACCCATGGAACAGTCACACACCAAGCCCAAGGGAGACTGATGGGAACAGAAGCCCTGGGTCTGGACCACAGTTAAGCCAGACACTGCCATAGTCAAGCATTATGTGCTCAGGCTGAATGAAGCAATAGCTAAACCCTCCAACCATGAAGGCTGGGTTGGGATGTGGCTCAGCAGAAAAAAAAGACCTAGAATTTCCCAATGAGGGGCTGCGGAGTGGCTCAGTGATAGAGATGTTGCTGCCTGATATACAGAAGGCCTTGGGTTCCATCCCCCACACCACAAAAAAGGGGGGTGGGAATGGTTTTAGAACATTAAAAAAGCATTGGTTTTCAATACATATGGACCCTTGAATATACATCCCCCCATTCTGCGTGACAAAAGTAGGGAGGGTATCAGTCAGGACCGGCAGATGCCTGTCTCAGAAGAGGCTTCCTGTACTACTGAGCTCGAAAGTAAATAGGCTTATTCACAGAACACCATTTTCCAGATATAATAAGAAGCATGTTTGAGTGTCTGCCAGGCGTTTTCTCCAAAGTGAGCCTGTCTGGTAAAGAAAATACCAGGCTGAGTGTGGTGGTACACACCTGCCATCCAGAACTATAGAGACTGAGGCAGAGGGCCAGGTGTTCCAGGCCAGCCTGGGCTACTTGAGACTGTCTCAAAACAAACAAAACCAAACCAGAATAAACAAACAAAGGAAGGAAGAAAAGTATTGCTGTTTGTCAATATGAAAGTGAAGTTTTCAAGCAAAACTCCTGGGAGGAACAAGTCGTGACACATACCAGGGATCTCAGCACTTGGAGACTGTGGCAGGAGGGTTAGGTTACATAAGTCACCCTGAGCTAATCGGTGAGCTCAAGACTGGCCTAGACTACATTGTGGAACCCTGTTTACAAAGACAAACAAGACGCAAACAAATCTGAGTTTTTGGACATTTGTAGCTGCTACCAAGGTGTGCTGGTTAGTTTAATATCAACCTGATACAAGCTGGAGTCACTGGAGAGGAGAGAGCCTCAATTGAGAAAACGCCATCAATGCAGGCAACTCTGTTGGGCAATTTTTTAATTAGTGACTGATGGGAGAGGGACCAGTACATTGTGGACGGTGACACCCCTGGGTGGTGGTCATGGTTTTATAAGAAAGCATGCTAAGTAAGCCATGGAGATCAAGCCAGTAAGCAGCTCCCCTCCAGGGTCTCTGCATCAGCTCCTGCCTCCAGGATCCTGCTCTGCTGGAGTTCCTGTCCTGACTTCCTTCAGTGATGAACAGTGATGTGGAAGTGTAAGCCAAATAAACCCACAAGTTGCTTGTGGTCCTGGTGTTTCATCACAGCAACAGAAACCCTAACTAATACAACAAGTAGGACAGCTGTTACTTAAAGGCTGTAATGAGATGAGAACAGGTGTGACCTCAGAGTGTGTAAGGGCTCTACAGCTGGGTAACAGGACTAATCTGCAGGGCTGGCATTTTGAACACAAGGTACAGATAGCAGCCCGCTGGGTGAGCAGAACTCCGGAAGTACTCAGAGACCGCAGCTCCGGGGAATCCCCAGCCCTGGGGAAACCACAGCCCACAACGCCTTGGGCTCACACAGCTTCCCTGAGAGCGTTTTCACCGCCATTGCCTAGCATGGTCATTCTTATTCACTTTTAAGGCCCAAGCAGGCAGAAACCCATGGTCCTGCAACAATGCCATGCTGTTCACCCAGTCTGGCATGGACACTGACTTCCGCATTCTATGTCTCCGTGTAAGCACTTGTTTTAAAAACAAGTCATTTACTCCTTCTCCCCTTTTTAAAAGACTGGGTCTCACCTTATAGTCCCAGTAGGCCCAGGCCTTGATAGGTAACTCAAGTTGGCCTTGAATTCATGAGAAGCCTCCTGCCTCAGCCTCCCAAATGCTGAGATTACAGGCATATGCCACCATGCCTGGACCCTTCTAATTTGACACAAAATAGGTATCAATAAACAAACATGGTGCCAGCAGAGGTCCTTGCAAAAGGCCCCAACGGTTTCCATAAGTGTCAAAATGACCCAGGAACTAATCCACGTATCTGCTGTGGCCAATGGTCATTCTACATACTGGTGTGAATTAGTGATCTCTATCCTACATGCAAAGGACATGCTCTGAATGCATTTCATCTTCATAAATCCAAGAAGCACCCAAAAAGGACACGTTTCTGAGACCCGGGTAAAAGCTTGTGGGTGAGATGTTGAGAAGCCTCTGCTTCTCTTCATAAACACCATGAGGTTTTATGAAGCTCAGGCTATAACTGGGACCAGTGAGAGAAGTGGGCTTCAGGGATATATGTAGGCTGCTCCCAGAACCTGGCCACCGAGTTCTCATTAGCACCCCACATGGTAAGACTTTTCTCTCAGCCATGCCTAGGAGACCATGGGGCACCAGCACTGTACCTCATGGGCCACACAGTGCTTTTGGGCTGCCAGGACTCACCAGCCTCAACGGGGACAGTCTTCTGGTACGCAGAAGGCACCTGGGCCACGTCTTCAAAGGTAGATGCATTCTGCAGAGACAAAGAGAAGTCACGGGGTAGTGTCCTCGCTTCTTCCCAGCCAGGAGAGTTGTTACCCAGGGACTGTGATGGGCCTCCCCGGTTTTTAGAACACCTCTACAACACGGACCTGTTGCCTCAATCCTGCACTCCACAGACTCACTGGGGCTCAGCTCCCCTTTTGCAGACTCACTGAAAACCATGAAGACACACACTCTTGCACTTAGAACATGAGTCACACTATGAGGCCCTGCAGGTCACAGGGTCACCTGGCCACGCCCCTTCAGTGCCCTCCTGTAGGCTCTCTCAACAACCCACACCTCAACCATGCTTACACTCTCCAGAATTACTCTGGCAGGGGTCACAGAAGCCAGCGGCTGACCTAGACACAGGCTGACAGGGCACTGACACCAGAGACAATCCCCAGCCATGTGGCTTCTAATGAACATTCAGGGTTCAGAGCATCATTCTGTCCCTGACCTCCCATATGAAACCATTCCTGCTGACAGCCTCCAGTCAGAGCTGAGCCCACCTTAGCCAACACAGCCAGTCCCGTTCCCTATTCCCAGACTCCCTGCTCCTAAGCCCGACCTCATCCTACTCCTCCAGAACAGCCTTCACCTAGTTGTCCAGGAGGTTCTTGTCTGGTCTGCAATGTCGGCTGCTCTGCCCTCTCCTAGGGGACCCCTAATCCATCTCTATACACCCCACTCCCTTCTGTCACTCACCCATGCCCCACCTTCCAAATCACAACACCCTTTTTTCCTAAAGCGTGCTGGGAGGGACATGTAGGCCTCTCCAATCCTAATCCAGTCTCACTACCGAACTGTACCTTTCCCCTCCCTCCCATCTTGTCTCTCCCATTCACCACTTCCTGGGTATCCCTCCTCAGACTCTGTCCATGTCAGTCATTATTCCATCTCCACACAGCCTGGCTCTGGAGCCCAACAGGCTTGTCCCTGGGTGACTTGTAACTGCCCAAAGCCACCATGGAGGAACAATTTTCTTCCCTAGGAAAGGATGGCTGGCATCAGGATCACTACCTCATCCCAGTTACTATGGGAATAACCCACTGCTCTCAGGACAGAGTCATGGCACAGCCTGGGTCCTGATCCCACCCCACAGTCCCTTGGGCAGGAAGGACCCTGGGCTCTTCCACAGGGAAATAGACAAAGAGAATGGTCACACCTGGCTGGCAAGGGCAGAAGAGACTTCTAACCACATCATTTCCTGAAACCAATTGCACAATGTCAGTGGTCGCCATCTTTGTGGTTGCCATCTTTACCATCACCACCAACCACAGACACTACAAGTTCCTCAATGCTAGCCTCTAAGTAACTCACTTCCTCATGTCCTCTGCCACAGGGCCCTCAGCCAGACACCTGGTCTCCTGCCACCTCACCCAGCCTGCCTGCTCAGTCTCTGCTGACTAGCAATGAAACCCTGGGGGTGCCCCCTCAGCACAGGTCCCTCCTTCCCACTGAGAGCCTTGTAGCACCCTGGCTACCTAAAGCCTCATTAGCCTCATGTTCTCTACCCGAGTTCTCTAACCCGGCAAGGCTCCACCACTGCCTAGAGTCACATCAATCCTCCCTCGTGTGCCACTGTGCCTGGACACAGGCTCCTTCAGTAAAGGACTGGCTGCATGTTCTGCAGGCTTCCCAGGTCCCTCCCCTCTGCAGGAAATGATGCAGTGAGAACTGTCTCCCCTCACTCTTCCAAATCTGCAGTGATCTCGGGTCTAAGCCAGGCTCCTGGCTGTATCCTCTGCTTCACTGTCACTGGCCCCATCTTTGTAGACAAGCTCTAGCCTACCCTCAGGTAGACCAGGGACCAATGAGAAGGTTCGTTGGACAAAGTCCCTTGTCACCAAGCCCAGTGACCTAGGATCCACATGGTAGAAACCAACTCACACAAGCTGTCCTCTGACTGCCATGTGTACTCTGTGGCATATATGTACTCTGTAGCATATACATGTGCACACATATACATATACACTTACATGTATACATGCATATACATAATTTTTAAATTCAGTTTCTCTGGCTTCCTCAGGGACATTTTCCCCAACCAATTTCTGTGAGAAGCTCTGGTGACATGGCAGGTACCTTGGGTGATACCAAACATGGTGAGCTGCAAGCCTAATGAAGAACAAGTCTGTGGGTGACCCATGCCATGTGTGACCACAGTCAAGCACACGAATGACCATCTGCATCTATGTAGTTGAGAGGATGCAGCTCACCTCAAGTAGAGGAAAGCAGTGCCTGCCAGGTTGCTGGAGAATCTGTAGAGCTGTCTAGCAATACCCAACGCTTTCCCCACCACTGGCTGATACACCAGGAAAACAACTCTCTCACCAGCTCACAGCTGACCCTTCAGGGTCCCAAAACTGATCAAAAGCACCAACAGGCTGATGAGGGGGATCTGGGAAGAGGGAACAAACTGTTTCCACAGGAATGTGCTTTAATCCTAAAAGATAAAGCCAGACAAGATGGCACCTGCCATCAATGCCAGACTCTGGAAACCCAGGCAAAAAGATCTTAAGTCCCAGGCTAGCCTGGGTAGCAGAGCAAGACCCCATCTGAAGAACAGAGTGAAAAAGGACAGGACAGAGACCAGTGCGTCCCACCTGTGAGCCATCTGCAGCAAGACCAATGGTCAGCTCCCACGGTCTGTCGTCATGACAGCCAGTGACTAAATGTGGCCACTAACCACTTCCAAGGTGCCAGCCAAGAACTGATTCCTGCCTGGCCTACTGATAATAATTAAAAGTTCAAACAGCCACACATCCCCAAGACCCTTGCATCAAGTACGGGCTCCACCTGAGATCCCACTGCTCAATGCTCTGCTGTGACCAGGCCCTTGGCTCACTTGCCTCAGCCCCAAGGGTAAAACAAAACGAATGCACAGTGTGCTACATGAGGTATGCAGGGCTCCCAGGACCATGGAATGACATGTGCCTAATGTTTCTGGACAGACCACCAGTGTTGTGGGCCAAGGGCCCTGGAAGAACATCCCCACAATAGCTCCTGGCCTTACCTTGTCCATCCGATCCTTCTGTACCCCATACTTCCCGCCAAATCCTTTGGCGTAGTCTGAAAGGTGGTAAAGACAAAACTTACGTGAGGCTGAGGATGGATGAGCAATAGTGAGCACATGCACGTGGGTCCACAAGACAGCCCGGGGACACAACCAGAGCAGAGGGATGTGAAAGCTGCCCAAGGATGGGCTCTCGTGGCAAAGCCAGCTGTCTGACCACAGTGCCCAGTGCAAGCAGGGAGCAGGTGAGGTGTGGGCATGCTTCCAGGACTGGGGATAGGAAGGGGAGGGGAGGAACAGCAGGCCAATGGGAAGGAAGCCGAGGAGGGAGGGCACAGGACAGGCCTTTGCAGTGCACACTTCTATAGCACAGTCTTCGCACCAGCCAGGGCCTTATTCTCTCTGCTTCCTGGGCGCCTGCTCTACTGGGCACTAAATAGAGGCCCCACCGTAGTTTGTTCTCTTGCTTTTTAAAAGAAAAAAACAAAAACAAAAAACTCCGTGTCGAAATGCCACCAGACTAGTATGTCTGTCATTGCCACATACACAAACACATGAAAGTGACAGTCATGCAGCCACGACATCACAGGAACCAAAGGCCACCTCCACGTAGTCTGCAGGGCCAGTACTAAGTATATCCAGCCCAGGCCTGATAGCATCTGGGAGCCTAAAACACTCCACCCTGATTCAGGGAGTCATATGCCTCTGCCTGGTCCCTCGGGTTCTGGTGGTCCAGTCTCTTATGGAGAGAAAAACAGCAACAGTTACTGAGATCCCCAGGGCACGCCTCGACCTGCCTGTATCAGCCATGCACACAGTGTGCATACCACATGGCTCTGGGCGGAGATGCTGCACACAGACGGTGTGGCAAAAACCAAAAACTCTAAAAACGCAAAACTTGTATACCCGGCCAAAAAAACAAAACAAAACAAAACCACTACAAACAAAGACAGAGACCACATGAAACATGCCTGTCTTTCTCCATGACCCCAGTGTTTAGTTAAAATCAGGTCTGGGAGAGTAAACCCACCTCTGTGGGTCAGAGGCAATGAGGAGGGGCTAAGAGGTTCAGCACTGGTGGTCAGCAGCAAGGAGGTCAGAGGTGTCTGCTGCAGAAACTACACTGGCCTGGCCTATAGAGTGCCTCCTAATTTGAACCCTAAAGGTAAGAGGGGAAAAAGAATCGGGGGTGGAGGAGCAAAGGGACCAAGCTCCAGGATGTAGCTCTAGCATGAAACTGGGTGGAGGACATTATCCCTGGCAGCTGGTGGCATAGGGAGCAGTCACAGGCACTGTGGTGAACCCTGAAGTCTATGCTGTGAGTCAGCTGCACTGCAAGGGCTGGTGGGAGGAGGAAGGGGCAACTGTGCCTTGCTGGGACTCGTGCTTGGCCAATCTCTCCTTGTAATCAAACCCCACAGCGGAGGAGTCCTGCCTCTCGGACTGAACACCAAATTTGCCTCCGAACCCAGTCTTATAGTCTGGAGATCCACACGAGACAGTGGGGAGCATGACCAAGAGAGGAAACAGCCAGGTTAGAATCACATGAGCATGTGCAATGGTCAAATACATCACGTTAAGACAGCGAGAGCGCTGGTTCGGGCCTGATGGTCTAATGCTGACCAAAGGACTAAGGAACAAAACTTAAAAGTCAATACACTTCAGAACTGGATGGTTTAGTTAAAGCTACTCCACATGTTAAGGTTTGCCTGCAGGGTCCTTCCCAGGGTGCCAACAGGAAAGGGACAACAGAGGGGTTGCCAGCCCACTCCCTGTGCTGGAGGGACAGCTACAAGAGTTTTACCCTCTTCAAACCAGCTTTCCCTTGGACAAAGTTCCCACTGTGACAAGAAAACAGTCCCCATTAGAAAAGAAGTGTGGTAAGGATTGGAGGGGAGAGAGGTTCAGAGGCAGAGAGTCTGTTCAGCACAGACAAGGCCACAGGTCCCATCCCCAGCACCGCAGAAAGAAGTGTGCCCTCCATAAACCATAGCCCACCTTAAGAAGGTGAACCCAGGAACCCAGAGAGCAAAAAGGCCCCTATGGGTGCTACAGGAACCAGGCACCCAGTGGCTGCAGCACTGGCATAGGGAGTAGGGATGGGATTATCCCCGTCAATTATGGGGATTTCTGGAATTGGGGAAGACACAGACAACTTCACACCATGAAAACGAAATACAGACAGAAACACGGTTGACGTGAGGCACGTGACCAACCAAGGAATGAACACAAGCTTCCCAAAGGCCCTTGAAGAAAGCTGGGGAGTGGGGCTAGAGGAGGTACCTTTTTGGGACTCATGCAGCTGCAGCTTCTCCTGATGGTCCCAGCCAAGGGCACACTTGTCTTGTCTGTCTGTCTGCACACCAAATTTTCCTCCAAACCCTTTCACATAGTCTACATGCACAACAGAAAGCCATTACCTGACATTACTGCGCAGCCCAGAACAGGGGGAGGAAGCGGGTTTCAGATGCAAGGAGGCACACTTCACTGGACCTGAGCGTCCTCTGGGGAACAGCTGGGATGGGACCCCAGCTGATACCCATCAGAGGCCCTCCTCAAGATAAGTGTATCTTAGGAGTACAGTTTTAAATGAGCAGGGCCAACGCATGCGGCCCTCAAGGCAGTGAGGTCTTGTCACTCACAGGCGCATGTACATGATAGGGACATTGCTATAAGTAACACCGGGGGCTTAGAGCCAAGGATGGAGCTAATGCCTGAGTGCTCACACAAACCCAGGCTGGGACTGGCTGTATGGTAGACCATTTAAAATACTGCAGGTGACAGAAGTTTTTCTCTTCTATCCTGGCTACTCATGTCACCCTGGGAAGGACTGGCTAGAGGAAGATAAAGTGGCAGGTACCTTTCTGGGATTCATGCTTCTCTGTTTTGCCTTGATACTCAAAGCCCACAGCGCTTTTGTCCACCTTATCCTTGTCGATTCCATATTTGCCACCAAAACCTTTGGAATAATCTGAAACAAGAACAACACCATATAAAAACAGCAACAAAGATGGTCAGAAGGCTAAAGGGGCACCTGCCACCAAGTTTGAAGATCTGAGTTCAATCCCTGGGACCCACATGGTACAAGGAGAAAACCAACTCCTGTAAGTGTTCCTCTGACAGCCACACATGTGCACATCCATACATATACACAAAATGAATAAATATAAAAAATTAAACCAGCAGCAGATTCAATGGGCATGTTATACAGTCTTTAAGAAGGTAAACCACGGGCTGTCAAGGCTGCTCAGCAGATAAAGGCACTTGCCACTAACCCTGATGGCCTGGGTTCAATCCCTGGGTCCACGTGGTAAGAGGAGAGAGCCCAAGTGTGTTGGTTCACACCTCTGTCCCAGTACTCAGAAGGCTGAGGCAGGAGGACTGCTGGGAATTTGAAGCCAACTTCCAATATACATTGAGTTCAAAGTCAGTCGGTATAAAGTGAGACTTTATTTGGAAAAAAAAAAAAAGAAGCAAAGAAATGAACAAAAATTACAACAGAAGGGGCTGGAGAAACGGCTCATCAGTTAAGAGCACTGGATGCTCTTGCAGAGAACCAGAGTTCAGTTCCCAGCAGCCACATGGTAGCTCACAACCATCTGTAACTCCAGTTCCTGGTGATCTTCTGGGATCTGCAGGTACCTGCACTCACGTGTCATACACATAGATACACACTCATTCATATATTAAAAGGAATGAAGGAAGGAAGGACCGACCCATATGGTGACTCAAAACCATCTGTAACTCTAGTTCCAGGGCATCTAACACCCTCTCTGGCTTCACAGGTACCAGGCACACATGTGGTCATAATCAGACATATATGAAGGCAAAACATCATACACATAAAAAAATTTAAGTGTATTTAAAAAAAACTATAAAAAACAACACATGTGGAAAACATTCTAGAAACCCAGGCTCTAACAAGGTCATGTGACACATCACTCTTGCATTATCATAGCATGACTTCCTACAGGTACTTAGACCCTCAATAAGAAGTCCTTGGCAACCTAATGCTTTGTGTGCCACAGTCAGCCAGAAGTACAATCAACCTCTGCTTGGAGTCAGGACTGGACTTCCCAGAATCCTCAGTATATACTGCCTGAGTCTGAGTCTGGCCCAGGGAAGGGAAGTCCAACGGTCTAATGAAGTAGCAGCTGCACATTCCCCCAGGAAGAGCCTAAGGAAGGGAGGGAGTGGCCCACAGCTACACAGGCCCCAGACACACTCGCCCTTTCCAAGGGGCAGAGCCAAGCCTGCATGTGTGCGCTTGTGTATGGAGGTCCATGTGGAGGTCAGAAGACAACCTTGGGTCCTCACCTTTCCCATGAGCTTTGATATTCTCCTGTCTCTATCTCTCATCTCCCAGCAGACAAACAGGGAACAGAGACAGTTATTAATGTGCCTTGCCCAGTTTTCATGTGAATTCTGGGACTCATACAGGTCCTCATGTTTGCACAGCACTTTCAGCCACTGAGCTGAGCCCCAGACAGTCTCTTGGGATTTTTTGGTGTTGCTTTTGTTTGTTTAAAGAAATCCAAGGGCTCCTTTCCAATGTAAGCTCTTGGTTCCTTTTTTGCTTGTTTGTTTTGTTTTGTTTTTTGAGACAAGGTTTCTCTGTGTAGCCCTGGAACTCACTTTGTAGACCAGGCTGGCCTCAAAGTCAGAGATCCGCCTGCCTCTGCCTCCTGTGTGCTGGGATTAAAGGCTTGTGCCACCACCACTCAGCTGATCTTCATTTTCAAATACTGGGAAATATTAAACAGAACGGACACACGCAGGCACAAAAAAAAAATAGCGCAAAGGAAGATGGGCTGTGGTTGTAACCTCGGCAAACACCATAAACACTGTAAACATGTAGAAACACCATAAACACTGTAAACTTGTAGAAACACCATAAACACTGCATGGAAGGGGAAAGCCAAGGTGGCTGTCAGGACCTTTTGGCAGAATTTATCCAAGTTTTAGGGGTTTGGAAGATGTGGAGATCAAACCTAGAGCCTTGGGCTCACCTACTAAGCTACACCCACAGCCCTGTCCTTAAATCAATCTAGACTATCCAGGTAAATCCAATCTTTAAGAAAAACTCAGGGGCAGGGAGGGCTGCAAAATGGCTCAGCAGGTACAAGAAAGCATACGGCTTTCATACAAGCCAGCACTCAGGAGGCAGACAGGAGGATTTCCATGAGTTCCAGACTAGCCTAGTCTATATAGTGAGTTTCAGGACAGCCAGAGCTGCATAATAGAGACCCTGTCTCAAACAAAGCAAAACACAAAAAAGCGTTTGCCATACAAGTCTGCCAATCTTAGATCAGTCCCTAAAGGCCACATACAGGATAAGGTGTGACTCCATAAAGTTGTCCTCTGGCATACACACACGGCATGCAAGCCTCTAGCGCGTGCACACACACACACACACATATCCCTCATGCATGCCCCCCACACACAACTAAAACAACCTGTGTGGACTCACACCTGTAATTCCAACATTCAGGAGGCTGGGGCAAGACTGGGTCAAGTGTGAAGCTACATGGTGAATTCCTGGGCTACACAATAAGACCCTTTCTCAAATTATAGAGGCACCAGAGGGTTGGTTCTCGATGCTGGGACCTTTACATACAGTTTCTCGTGCTGTGGTGACCCCCAACCATAAAACTATTTCATGACTTCATAATTATAATTGTGCTAGCTATCAATTGTAATATAAATATCTGACATGTGACCCCTATGAAGAGCCGTTTGACCCCCAAAGGGTTCATGACCCACAGGTTGAGAACCAATGCATTAGAGAGCTGTTCAATGGTTAAGAGCACTGGCTGCTCTTCTAGAGGACATGGCTGCTCACAGCCATATACAAATGCAGTTCCAGGGTATCTGACAGCCTCTTCTGGCCTCTGCACAAAGTATACAAACATAAATAAAGGCAAAACTCCCATATACAGCCATACACGTCAAATAAAAATAAATAAATCTAAGGAAAAACATCAAAAGACGGAAAGATTAAAGGTTCATGGGAACGAGAGTAAAAGTAAAAACAAATAGGAGGGCTCTCGTGCACAAAGGAGACCAGGACCAGCCGCACCTTTCTGGGACTCATGCTTCTCCGTCTTGCCCTGGTAGTCGAAGCCCACGGCGCTCTTGTCCACACGGTCAGCTTGCACACCGTATTTGCCACCAAAGCCACTAGAGTAGTCTGAAGAGACAAGATGGCAGCCAGCAAGAGTTAAGACTTCTGAGAGATGCAGTGTCCATTTTAACTCTAAGGGCTGCATCCCTGAGATGACACGGGACAACCTCAAACTTTGTGCAGAAAGAGTTCAATCACTTCCCACCACCACACACAATTGTTTTATACTGAAGAAACTGCCATAGCAGTTTATATAGGAATCATCAACCTGGTCTATGGTGAGAGAGCCAAGAACCAAAGCAGGAGGCCATTGGATAAGGCTGATGTTCTGAGTTCTGTCCCCAACAACAAAAGTGACAATTCACAGTCAGGTGAAGTGCCACATACCTGCCATCCCAGCACTCAAGAGGCTGAAGCGGGAGAATTGGGGAGTTCAAAGCCTAGCTTTGAAAGGACAACATTATCTTAAACAAAACCAGGGCCCGAACTGGCCTTGCCCTGTAGTCAGATTGATGACTATATTAAATGTCACCATAGAACCTTCATCCAGCAACTGATGGAAATAGAGGCAGAGACCCACAGCGGAGCACTGGACTGAGCTCCCAAAGTCCAGTTGAAGAGTGGGAGGAATGAGACCATGATGGGGACACCCACTGAAACAGCTTACCTGAGCTAATGGGAGCTCACCAACTCCAGTTGGACAGGGAAGGAACCAGCATAGGACCAAACTAAACCCTCTGAATGTGGGTGACAGTTGTATGGCTGGGGCAGACTGTGGGGCCACTGGACTTATCCCTACTGCTTGCACTGTTTTTTGAGGGGAACCCATTATCTTTGGATGGATACCTTGCTCAGCCTAGACATAGTAGGGAGGGCCTTAGACCTTCCCCAAAACAAAGTGCCTTACCTGCTCTGAGGAGTGGATAGGGGTGAGGTGGGGGAGAAGGGGAGGGAATGATAACCTGAATTGGTATGTAAAATTTAAAAAAGATAGTTTTTCTTTTAAAAAATAAACAAAACAAAACCCTGGGTACTAAAAAGAAATGATTTGCCTTGGTTGCTTCGAAAAAAAAAAGAAAAAAAAGGCTCCAGACTCATGTGACATCATGAAAATCAACCAACACTGTCTTTTTCATGTTTCAGGGCACAGTTTTGACA
Source organism: Bramus lutescens (assembly GCA_001685075.1). Classification (NCBI taxonomy): domain Eukaryota; kingdom Metazoa; phylum Chordata; class Mammalia; order Rodentia; family Cricetidae; genus Bramus; species Bramus lutescens. The sequence goes on along the minus strand of LOEQ01000085.1, from coordinate 52,057 downwards.
ATACAGGCCTACAACTCTGGTTTCTGTCTTCAGGGACATTTGATGTTCATCCACAGTGCCAAAAAGTGACACTGAAGCTGTCTGCTCATGTAAAGAGAAGGCAGTTTCACTGGAGACAGCAGACACAGAGCTCCGTGTGTGCCACCAACAGCAGGATGGCCCTGGAACCCATAGCAGACAGCAGAGGCCTTCCTGCCGCTCCAGTGGCATTAGTACCCCTTACCTTTCTGGGAGGCATGCTTTTCCGTCTTCCCTTGGTACTCAAAGCCTACAGCAGACTGTGAGACAAAAACACAAGGGACAGGTATTTGACAAGCCACCAAGATGACCCATCTGAACTCACACACACAGAAAACAAAATTTTCAGTAATGTTGGTTTTGGGAAGGTATGTGTGCCCATGCATGTCCGTCCAAAGGCCAGAGGAAGATGTCGGTGGCCTGCTCTACCATTGTCAGCCTTGTTCCCTTGAGACAGGGTCTCTAATGGAACCTCAAGCTAGACTGGCAGTCAACCAGTTCCAGCAATCCTCCTGTTCCCCCACTCCCCACCCTAACACTGAACCTGGCTTATGTGGGTATGCTGTGATCCAAACACAGGTCCTCAAACTTGCACAGTGACATCTGAGCCATCACCCCAGCCTCATGTGTTGGGCTTTTGTTTGTCAATACAGGGTCTCACTCTGGCCCAGGCTGACTCTGAACTCATGGCAATTTTCCTGCCTCCACCTCTCAGGTGCTGGGAATACAGGTGTGAGCCAAGCTTACACAATGTTAATTTTTTAAAAAAAATATTTATTTATTATGTCTACAATATTCTGTCTGTGTGTATATCTGCAGGCCAGAAGAGGGCACCAGACCCCATTACATATGGCTGTGAGCCACCATGTGGTTGCTGGGAATTGACTCAAGACCTTTGGAAGAGCAGGCAATGCTCTTAACCTCTGAGCCATCTCTCCAGCCCTACAATGTTAATTTTTGACCTTAGTTTCCCAGGCAAAGAGCAGACGCAATCATCAGTACCCAAGTCTGTGTGTGCAGTTTCCCCTCTTAGCCCCTGCAGGCTCCCAGTACCAGCCTGACTGACTTATTCCAGTCACAGCATGCTGATCTGGAATTAATTCCCCTGCCACACAGACTTCCCAAACAAGCTTTACCAAGAACATTAACAAGATGGCAGGCCTGCCGTGGGACCTTATGGTGGCCTGCCCTCAGCACGACCCAGAGCTGGGGTTCTGCACCTCCCTCACTTCAGATACAGACGGTCAGACCTTGCTACTGTGCCATAAAGCCAGGACTCACGCTGAAAGTGGTGTGCTTCCTGTGCCACTGACAGCCCCAGGCTGGAGAATCAGAACAGCCTGAAGCTTACCACAGAGCCTCTAGACACTAAGAGCATAGCTCAGCAAACCCCACTCTGAAGGAGGGCTCTGCCTGTCAATCACTCTGAGGGAGTGCTCTGCCTGTCACTCACATCCACCCGGGGAGACAATGAGAAAGGTCCCTAATGGCCAAGCACAGCTGACTCACTAGGCACACAGGGGGACTGCAGCAAGTACACCGAGGCCTGTCTTTCATGTCACTGTTCCCCACTGGACAACTGGCACCTCTTATGTGGCCAGCATCAGAGAGGTTTGTTAGTTCTTATCTGGACACCCTTCTTGCATTCCCCTGGGGCCAGTGGGCACCTGTAAACTGCTGCACTGGTCCAAAAAGGCAGCCTCAACAGCAGCCTGTATCTGTGGCAGGGAGTCTGTAGCCCCTGGTCCTGTCACTCACCTGATCCACCCTGTCCATCTGGACACCAAACTTGCCTCCAAAGCCTCGGACTGAGTCCACTTGTGAGCAATGCTTGGAAAGTTTTGACTGGTACTCGTGGCCAACAGCTGACTGGAACCAAGAACAAAGACACGGCATTATGCACCCACGCCCAGTGTGGCACAGCAACCCCACTCCCCGGCTCTGCTGCTGCCACTACTCTGTCAGTGAGGTGAGCCTTTGCTGTCAGGGCCCTGAATCCCAGGACATAGACCTGAACTGGCTAAGCTTCTACTGGGCACCCCAAACTTCTAGAGATCCTCCAGGCTAACACCCCTGACTGCAGACAGGAACTTCGGACAGAAGCAGGTAAGAACAAAGGACAGAGCCTGCGGTACACAAGAGAAGAGCCATTTCCATCAGCCACTCTCTCAGTGTGTGGTTTTTTCACAGGCTGTGACCCCAAGAGTCAATGCAGGGCACACACTTTGTGATCGTGCTGAAGCAGACATGGGTTCCTCAGTGACAATGCAGGTGTGCATTCCATATACCCCCACATGCAGACCATACAGACAAGAGCCAAGCACTGTTACCTCACACCAGCCCCACCAAAGGAAGCAGGTTCCCCAGGGCCTCCTGTTCAAGGCCACACACCCACCAACAGGCAGACAAAGGCACACCAGCCTGAAGTCTGCTAGCAGACCCCACCCTGGCCCTACATAAACAGTGCTCTAATATCCGTGCTGTCACCCCGTCAGTGTGATGCCACTGCCCAGCACAGCAGTCCTGCGGCCTTTCCTCTGGGTAGACAATGCCTGTGCGCCTTGAAACCTGTCTTCTTGGCCCTCCTGGCAACACAGAGCCCTAATTCTGACTGCCCTACAAGGAGAGCCAGCCCTGTGTACCACAGACCTCCCTTGGTTGGCCAACTGTTCAGTTTGACCCTGCACTCAGGCTGTGTGCTATATATCACTGACCTCAATGCCCCTCTTCATGAAGGTCGCTGAGGTTGATGATATACAGAACATACAAAGAAAACCTTGACTGAATGACTTGTCTCCTTCCCAGGCTTAGCTGCAGTCAGCGGCAGATGGCAGATCACAAG
>LOEQ01000085.1:12790-30633 GCA_001685075.1 Bramus lutescens | reverse complement strand
CGCACCTAAAGCCTCTAGGCCTGTCCTTTCCCTTTGTCCCCTGGGGCGAAGCTACCACGGTCAGGTCTCCTCAGCCAGAAGGGAAAAAGCCCTGCTGACAACACAGAGGGGCAGGAGGATAGAGCCATATCTGGAAGGCAGCAGAGGGGATGAGCAGCAATGCAGGAACAGCCCACAGAGGCATGTATGTGCCTTGGCTATCAGCCAGGGCCCTAGATGGAGGACCCTTACAGACTTAGATGGCTTAAGCCCCCATCTCTGGCCTGGGGTTCCCCAGACTGTTTCAGCCCTATGCCATTGCCCACTCTCCACCTTCAGTAGAGCATAAGGCATACGACGCTTGCTCGCCGCATTCTTAACTGGCAGTGGAAAATGCTGGGGACTTTATTGAAAAAAGCAATAAATAACACTGTGATAAAAACAGTTCAGAAGTCGACTGCACAAACTTTGTTATATAATTGAGAGGGTCACAAACGATTAACAGAAAAACAGAACAACCAATTGAACAGATGAATTAAAAGCAGAAAGCAAATATAAAAGCCTCTCCCACATCAGCTACACAATAAATACGGGCATGTCTGCCTGAACCCTGTGGCTTAACTCACCAGAGTCAGTCAGGAGGTTGCCAAGACAGTTATGAGTGTACAACTAGGTCCATTCTTAAGACATTTACAAATAAATGTAAAAAGACAGTTTACACAAGAAGAATAAGGCCTTTATTGGAGTTGCAGGCTGCCTGCTCCGCTGAGGTTTCTTGCTTTCACCTGCTCTGCCCCAGTCAGGAAATGAGCACCTGCCCATGGTGATTGGTCCTTGAAGAGTGGAGGGAGGCAGCAGCAAGGTTCTATAGGTTGCTCAGTCCGCAGGTGATGAGCCACCCTGCCCCTGTAGAGTGCTGCTCCTAGCTCAAGGCCCCGCTCAGTCTCTGAAGACAATCGACCCATGTCCAGAGCAGGGCCAGGGATGTGGCCAGTGTTAAGGGCTGTTCACAGAGTCCTGACCATTCATCCCAAGCCTAATGGAAGCTGAGATTTCTTGTAGAAAAAGTACAATTAAGGTCAGTCATTAAAATACGACAGAAAAAAGTCTGGAAATAAAGTATGCTTGTTTCAGAATGATTGTTGCAGAGCTGGGTAGAGGAGAACACACATGGCTTGTATCATGATGACTTTATAAACGTAGCAAAATCCTTTCCTCTGTCGGATTCATCATTAAAAAATTAAACAGGAATAATTACAGTAAATGCATAATTTACAAAAGCCCTATATTTGCTCAGATTTACACACAAGCATTACAGTACATTCATTTAAAAGACTAAAATTAGGTATAAGAACATGAACTGACTCAAAAGGATATTTATAGCCTGGATATACATGAAAGAGTACATAACTATATAAATGAGGAAGTGTAAGTTTACATAAATATAAGAAACAGTCAATTCTAAAATATTTTCTCTATGGTATTTGTGATCTTTTTCCCCACAAGTTTAAAAACTCTGTAATAAAATATCTTGAGTCCATACAGCAAGTGCTGCCAGATGGGGCTCCACCAAGCTCTGCCTGTCTCTGCCATGGTGTCATCTGTAGAAGTAGTGCGGGTAAACTGGAAGCAAGCACAGACACTTCCTCTCAGCACACACTGGCAACACAGGGCCGCCCCACAGCCACCTGTGACCTATGCCCAGTCCCCAAGCATGTGTCTCATGATACTAATTAAAAAAAAAGCCCCCCTCCAAAAAGCACTCCCAGATCCCAGTGGAATAATACCCTGGAAAGAGAGGGGTCAGGAACAAAGAGAGATGAGGGAGACATGGACCTAGGGGACGCCCACCCTTAAAAATGGCTCTGGAACATTGGACACAGGTGACCACCACTACAGCTGAGGTCAGCAATGCAGCTGTATGCTGAACAGTGTGCTCTCTAGATTGAGCCATAGTTCACATCATCAGCCACCTGTCGACTAAACAGAACAGCAGATTCCACACATGGGTGCTTATTTGAGCAGCTGAAAGAGTCACACCAGTGTGGAGGACTGTTCTCACTGTTGCCCCCTCCATGACATCAGCCAGCACCTAGGGCAAGAGAACTTAAGAGTCTGCAGAGCTGGAGAGAGCTCAGCTTTAGGGGATCTTGATACCCTCTTCTGGACTCTGCTGGCACATGCACTCACACGTGAACACATGTACACACACACAGAGACAGAGAGAGAGACAGAGAGACAGAGAGAGAAAGCTGTCTCACTTTATGTGGTTACTGTCCACTACAGCACCTGTGTGGTGCCAAGTGCCAGGAGCTGTGTTCTTTCAGTTCCCAAATAACTGCAGTTGGCTCTCCTAGTCCAAAGCTGCCAGGTAGACATGAAGTACCCCACTGTACTGTACTGTACTGTAGGGGGACACCTGGGAGCAGCTCTCTACTCACCAGCAGGAGGCTCTAGCAGGAGTAAGTCCTGACTGTGGCAGAGTCCAGCCTCTGTGCTCCGGACACACTACCTGTCTCCACAGGCAAGGGAGGAAGCGTGCAAACACAACGTGCAGTTAGTGTTAAACATCACACAAGGGGACAAAAAAGACATTCCACACCTGACAAGACTTCCCGAGTGATAGGAAGACAGTCTGCTCTGGGGAAGGAGCCAGTCAAGAATACCAGGGTGGCCCAGAAGCTCCCTCTGAGGGCCCAGTAACTGGTGGCTAACTCAGAAACAGCAATGGGCAAGCAACACAAACACAACTTCAGGTGTCCATGTACATGAACGACAATTACAAAAGAGGCTACCATGTTTCTCTTGAGATTGTACTACCGAATACTGTACTTCCAAGAATGCAGAGATGGACCCTAGCTGTGGGAGGGGCTGAGGCTACACTTGTAAGCCAAAGGGCTCCATGAAAGAGCACGATGGCCAGGACAGCAGTTTCTCTTAGTACACCAATGGCCAGACTCAGTTTCCATCAGAAACCGTTGAACTGCTAGTTACCATTTAATAAAAAGCCTGAATGGCTTAAGAGATAGGATGGGCCTATGCACAGAGAGCTGGCTATTCTCATAGCCACACTCTTGAAGCCACTGCAGGTGGCTCAAGTGGAAGGTATGCCTGCCATGTACACCGTGTCTCTCCTTTCCTTCTTAGAAACCCTCAGCACAGCTGGTGCTCAGCAGATGCCCTCTCACAAGTGAGAGTAGGGAAAGCCACACCCACACCCTAGACTCCTACACCTCTTTCCAGGCTGCTTTCTCTCTAAGCTCCTATTCTTAGAGCATTAGTGCTTGACTAAGAGGTATGGTTTAGAACAAGGAAAGCCTGTATACAACCATTTAGTCTGAGTTAGGCTGGCAAACCAGGCTCACACTGGCTCTCAAGAAGTTGCTGTGAGCAGAAAAAACTTGACCCTCCCCTGGAAGCACAATACTGAACCACAGCCAAACTAGCCAGAGCTTTCTACATCATGTACTTTCCAGCCAGCCCAGTGAAGCGTAGCTCATGTGCCCGTCTCTGGTTTGTGCAATCAGAACAAAAATCCCAGCAGACCAGCAACTAACCCACCACCTGCATCAGCAAGGAGGAGCTGTCTGCCTGCTAGGGCTCAGGTTTGGCTGCTTCAAGAACATGGCTGTCAATTATCAAAACTTCCTCAGGAACCCATAGCTCAGCCAGAAGGCTTGCTCTAGAACACACCTGCTCAAGGTCATGTGCCTCCTAGCAGCAAGGTCAAACCTCATCTGACTTCTGTCACTTGTCAGAAGCTTTGGGTCGCCCAACATTTCTGACTGAACACCAGTAGGCCCACCTAGCTCCAGACTGTCTTCCCTGTCCTATAACAGGGACATATGTGACTGACAAATAGCAGAAAGGGAGGGAAACTGTATTTACAATTTACTTGGCCAGGTGTTGTGGCTTATGCTTATGATTCCAGCATTCATGAAGCTAGGCAGGAGGCTTACTGTGATCTGAAGACAACCTAGGCTACTAAAGACAGAGCCTGTCTCAGGCTCAGTGGTTTCAGCACTGTGACTACAGCAAGTGCACCTGTGCCGCCTGTCGAGTCTGATCTCACAGCATGGGCTCTACCCCGGCCCCAAAACAGACAGTACTAAGCCTTATGGAAAACAGCCTAAGATTGAATCAGATGAGGATTTATTTGTCTTAGTTTCTGTTACTTTGGTTAATCTTGAGGAACCAATGTTAGGGTTAGCTGAACAACAAATACACCTGAGCATGCAGTGTCACTCCAATGCCCCAGGTGCAGTCAGGGCTCACACTCCCCACACGTGGTGGTTGCAGGGCCTACCACATACCGTCCATTTGAACCTTCTTTGGCTGCATAGAGGGAGATGACATAGAGGAGGTGACCCGGAAGTTGGCAGGCAATGTCTCTGCAGAGCCAGAGGCCAGGCCACGGATGTCCTTCGGTCGGAACTTCTTCCTCCATGAAGGTGCTCTCCTGAAGCTTCTGTCGTCGTCCTGGCAAACCAAGGAGACAGATACCAATTAACAATAAAAGTGGCACCCAGCCAGGCCTGTGCTCTTCAGATTCTGTTGGATCACAGGGCTCTGGCTTGTGTGTAGCTAACCTTGATGTTGACAGCATAACTCCCTGCCTAGTTCCAGATCTGCAGCAGAAAAGGACTGTGGAGATGCTCCTTTGGCCACAGTTGGAAAACTGAGGCCAGTCCTGGGCTGTGGCCCTTCTCACCCCACACTTGTCACACAAAAACCACCTCAGAAATGGGACACACAGACTATGACATGGCCAACAAGGCCTCTTCAAGATAGCTTCTGCTCTCTTTATCAAATTAGAGATTTTTTTCCAAGGTTCAGTGACAATCCTTACATGTGATGTCATGGGTTTCAAGAGGAAAAAAGTAACAGTTTTGAACAAACACATTTCTGAGACACATCTTTCCCCAAAGCATAGAGGCTCTGGGCTGGGGCAGAATGACCAGTTCTTCCCAGAACCTAAGATAGACGCTGTTTTGAGGCTTAGTTCAGTTTTATGACTTGACAATCATTTGTGGAATATCAAAAAACAACAGCAAGCCAGGCATGTTGGGTATACATGCGACCCCAGCTCTTGGAAAGCTAAGGCACAATGCTCCAAGTTCAAGGCCACCTTGAGCTACACGGCAAGATTCTTTCTCAAAACAAAACTGTAAAAAAAAAGTTTTATTAAAACTATTCTCGCTGGGTGGTGGTGGTGCAAGCCTTTAATTCTAACATTCTGGAGGCAGGGGTAGGCAAGATCTCCACAAGTTTGAGGATATTGAGGGTTACATAGAGAAACCCTATCTTGAAAAACTAAGGAAACAAAAAACAAAACAAAAAATCCATTCTTTTCTGGGTTGGGCATGCCCAATGGTAGACAGTGTCAATGCACTTAGCTCTCTCAAGAGTGTGTGTGTGTGTGTGTGTGTGTGTGTATTTTTCCCCCCAAATATGGGTTCACATTCCTTAAGCAGCTTTTCCACATGGTTCTAAATATGATGATGAAACGGGGCCTACTCCGTGCACATGTGGGTTGGGGTTTGGTGGTAGATGTCCAGCAAACAAAGTAGAGAATAAGAACATCAGGTTGAGTACTCACCTCATCAAACCTCCGATCAGTCCCTGTGACCAAAAGGTTGTTGAACTCTCTTTCCAAGACAGCTCGAGCCTGAAACAGTGAAAGAGCCAACAAAGCCTTCATCAATTACTAGGAAGGACGCTGGCATATTCCATTGCCGGGGACATCCTGACACACAATTGCATCTAATCTGTGGGTAGACTGGTGGGGAAGTCATTGTAAGTTGTAGGCAGAGGCTGCTCATTCATTCCTGGCCACCCAGACCCAAAATAATTACACAGAAAACATATTAATTGCAATATTGCTTGGCCAATAGCTTAAGTGTATTTCTAGCTAGCTCTTACATCTTAAATTAACCCATTTTTATTATTTTAYATTTTACCACAAGGCTCTTGGTTTACTGGTAACAGTGCATGGGTGTAGCAGCTACATGGCATCTCTTTGACTTCACCTACTCTCTCCTCTATCTGGATAAATACTTTGCATTGGTATGGATCTTGGTTTACTGATACAAATTTAAGGCCAATTTTGTTTTATATATATATATATTTCTGCTCTTAATTAAGGTATTGTTTGTACAGCTTATTTAAAAATGCAATGTCTAATTAAAAATTATAGGTTAATAGATAATCATCTATAATAGTCAAGTTTGTAGTCATGTTAAGTTTTCTAGATATATAGAGATATATTTCAATTAGGTATTCTTCAAACCTTTCAGAATATGGCATTTAAAATGTTTCAAAAACTTAGGATTTTTCAGGACAATAAGGCACAGTTTCTCTTGATAGCACTAATCTATTTCAAGGGGAGGATAGACATCAAAGAGGCTCCTTATGGAGTTTGCTAGCCATTTGGGCAAAAAACTGCTCTGGCCTGGACTTCTTGATGTTATGCTGTATGAACTGGACATGCAGGACCCACAAAAAAAAAAAGACTGCTAAAGTTGCCTTAAAAAGGTAAGACTGCCTTTCAGGGTTCTTGCTTCATGAAAAGGATCTGCCAGGTATTCTACAGGACAGACACAAAACTAACTGACAAGAGGCAAAACAGTCTTTCAAATTTCCTACTTCATGGAAAAAATCTGCCGGATAATATGGGCCTGTAGGCCGAAGATGGATGGATGCCCCAATGTTACAAAAGAACTTTAGGTAACTGTCCAGGCGGTGAAATGTCTCTGTCAATTCTAGAGTTTTTAAAGTTGCTTACAATGCTCTTCCTGTTAACTTACATAATATTATATCCATCTGGGGTCTTTGAAGAGTTAAAAATAGTTATACTTTTCCTTAGTTACAATAAAAGATAGATTAAATATAAAACTTTAAACTCACAAAGACAGGACAGATGATTGAGTATTTTCCTTAATTTGCCAAATGTAAATGGACTAAATATTATAACTATAATTCTTATCTGATAGCTGTTTTGTTTTATGTAAACTATGTTCAAGTTAAAACCTTCCTTTTTAGTTAGGCAGAAAAGGGGAGGCAACGTGGGATTCCCCTCTGTATGTTGTAAATACCATTAGTAAGGTAGGGTAAGGCGGGAGTTCCGAGCAGACAGAGGAGAAAGTAGGTGGAATCAAAGAGATGTCATGTAGCTGCCAGAGGAGAAAGATGTCTGGGCGCCAGTACCGATAAAATATAAAATAATAGAAATGGGTTAATTTAAGATTTAAGAGTTAACTAGAAATACGCTTAAGCTATTGGCCACACAGTATATAATTAATATGTCTTCTGCATGATTATTACGGGTCTGGGTGGTCAGAAAACGAATGAGCAGCCTCTGCTAACAGTAAGTGCTATGCTGATGGCTAGGAGTAGGCGCCAAAGTTTGTGTTGTGTGGAGGAATAGAGATTCCACATTTTCAAATTTGGTCATGAAGCAAAGAGAATTACATAAAACAACAAACACAGAAGTAAAATTAATAGATCTTTCATGTGGTACGCTTAAAAATAAAAAAAATAAAAAAAGTAAGTACATGTGTGTGAGCCCCACTCTTATGAATACTCACTGGAATGGAGGCTCTCCTCATTTTACTCTTAAGTCCCTCAGGCTTGAAACAGAAACCATGCATATGAGAGTATAAGGCTAAGCTAAGCGTCTGTTGACACTGGACATTCCCTCACTAACAAGCTATAAAAATCCCTTCACTATCCATCCAATGTTAGGCTTTCCCTGAACTCAAGGAGACAAGTGAGCATGTGCAAGCACGGCTTCTGGAACACTGCGGCAGGGTATAGGCCTGACAGCTCTAGGGTCACCTGTGTATTCTGTGTTGGAATCTGTAACAACAGTGCCAGGGCACCAAAATCAAAAGTCTCATCCAGGGCTAGAAGTGCTCCGTGAACACCGCTCTCGATCAGATTGTTGGCATACTCTTTAAGGCCAATCGACAGGATCCAGCGAATCACCCGGTCATTGCTCCAAACAAGAACATCTGCAAGAGAATAAAGCAAGTATATGATAGCCTCAGAATACTCTGCTCATAACACCCTGCAGCACAGGAGAAAGGTTCCTGCTACAAATTCTGACCTTGTGCTACCGAAACAGACCCAAGTCAAGTGCCAGCATCACAGACACCACAGGTCTCACACAGGAATCCTATCCACACCACCCTAAGAACCCACCGGAGGAACTGCTCCAGGGAAGCCAGGAAAAGGACAGACAGATCTCACTGCACTTCCAGGAACAGAATAGGATGGCAGTCTACAAACCCAAGTACCAAAGCAGATTTTTTTCCCTAATTAAGAAAATGCCCTTCAGGTTTGCCAACACTGGCTCTTATGGAAACATTTTCTCAATTGAGGCTCCCTTCTCTCCAATGCCTCTAGATTGTGTCAAGATGACAGAACTAGCCAGCATATGACACAAATATCTTCAATGTTTTTCCCAAAATTTCTTAAGACAAGGTCTCACTATGAAGCCTCAATTGGCTTTGAACTAATTTGGTCCTTATGCCTTAGCTTCCTGAATGTTAGGGGGTCACAAACATAAATCACCAAGCCTCGTACTCATCACAGAGAAACTGAAAGACATTATCCAGCACAGAAGTGCTGGAGGTCACACCTTGTGACAAGTACAGTACTCCACTAGTAATAATGGAGACCTAAAAATAGACAGTCTAAAAATATACCCAATCATTTCCAAAGATAGTTCCTGTCAAGTGTAGAAAGACAGAAGACCACTGAAAACAGTGCAGTAGACTTGACATTTTATCCCTAGGTGCTGCTCTGGAATAAAAGAGGGTCATTCCCAGGATTCACAATAAGATGACTGAGCAAACTACCCTTCAAATGTGCCATCTCAGACAGTTTGCTCCTGTTTTCCCCTTATTTTAAACATGCCACAGTTCAAGTACAGGCCCTCTAACATGTGAGAGACTAGGGAAAGTAGGCTATACACTAAGCTATACCCCCCATATACTCACATGTGCACTCACACATGCTCACGAGCACCGGGCTCTCTCTCTCACACACATCTTCACCTCTAGTTTTGCTTTTTTTGTTTTGTTTTTGCATATTTTTTCTTATTAAAAACAGTGTTTCTGGGGATATAGCAAGCAGCAAAGAGAGTAGAGACAGAGACTAGAACAGCATCTAGTGCTCACTCAGCTCAATACCAACGTTAGGATCACCAATAACCTCCTGACTTCTGAGACTTTCTTCTAGAGCCAGTAACTGGATCACTGGGGCTGCAGCAGGAAAGAAGGTCCTAGAGGAGAGCAGCCACCCTACAGTCCCTATTCTTGCAGGACTGTTCCTGGATGTACTCCCTCCCTCACCCGTGTTGCTGTCCTCAAGGGCTGACTGAGGGCAGTCTTAGGGCCTCCTGCCTTTCCGATGGAGTCAAGACCCTTGAATACCACACAGCCCTGCATTTCATACTTATTCCAGTGACTATGCAGCAGACTCAGCTCTATTCTGCATTTCTACGTGTCAACACAGGACACACATGACCAGAGGATAACTCTAAGGTCACGGGGAAAATACCAGGACTGCAGACTGTGTACTGGCAAGCTCTCGATCATTCCTTTTCCTCCCTTCTCATATTAGGCCAGTGCCTCCCCTAAAGCCTCCCAGGAATTCTCTTGGTGCTGCCTGGCAGATGCTCTACCCCACTGAGGCTGGAGTACTGCCTGCAGAAGCCAGACCACTGCCCAGGCAGAAGCTCACCTCTTGTCTCATTCTGACTCTCTTCTCTTTTTCTTTCCAGTTCTTTTCGGTCATAATTCAACCTTCTCAGGCACATAATTCCACACTGGAAACTGTTTCTGTTTACAGAGACACAAAAAGGTTATGTGGAGTTGACAAAAGGGCAGGCCTAGGGCCAGAGAGAAGGTGTAGCAAGCGCCCACTCGCCTGTGGAAGCTGTCGACCATCTTCAGCTGCCCTCGCAGGTCTTTCTTGGTCAGGTGGTCCAGCATCCGAGCATCTACAAGGCACTCCATGAAGTAGCNCTGCGGTACTGTGGCAGGCCTAGGCTGGGTAGCCACTCGTTGCCAATCCACTCGTGGTTCATGTCCCCATATGCTAGCGTCTGCTTTTAGCAAGTTGGTGATGTTAGTTATGGATTTTGAATCTGCGAAGACTAAACTAACAACAATACTAGTCTTGGTAACGCCTAGGTGATCAATCTCCCATCCCCACTGTTTACGCTCTAGTGAGACTGCATAAAAAAAGGACTCACTGCTGAGATAGCCTATCTGTTAACAAGCCACAAAGAAACCACAGTCAACTGTAGAGCCCCTTCCGAACCAGCTGTTAACACAGCAACTGAGAATGACCACGACTCATGAACAAGTTTGAAGGATGGGTTCAACTTGACTCAGTAAAATTCTCTTTGGCTGTTGTGACTTTGGTTTTAACACTTTTTCCTAAATAAATGTTTATTTAAAAAAAATCAGCAAAAGTTTATCAGAAAAAAATGTTTTTAAAGAGACAAACTAATAGGATTAAACGAAAAGAACAAATATAAAATTATAAATAAGACTTCAACACTCCTTTCAAACAAAAACAGAAAGGGGGGTATGCTAAAAACGATAGGAAAGCAGCTTTCCCTTGAAAAAACTGAAGCAGCAGTATCAACAACTTGACCTACTTATGTTTTCCAGAATCCTCCACCTGACACTAGAATATGCCCCTTCTTTTCTATGAGAGGGTACTACCTAGGATAAGATGCAGCCCTCACACTCTATCCCACCAACTACGTGGTCCTGGGAAGCCATCATTCTGAAATACAAGTCAACTTTCCAGGCTGAAGTGATGCTCCTGTTCAGCCTCCTAAGTAGTGGGCAACAGATGCACAGGCCTATCACCTCATTCAAGAATGTATCTGGCTTGGTGTGGTGCTGAGACTGAACCAGGCCTCACATATACACAGCTCCACCACGGAGCAACACCCCAGCTCAATATGCTTTGAAGTTAAATCATACAGTATTTTCTGCCTCAGAAAATGAATTAGAATCTGTAATTCCAGTATTTACAAGGCAGGAGGACAGTCACAAGTTGGAGGACAATCTGGGTTACAGGGCAAGACCCAATTGTAAGGTTAAGTGGGAAGGAGGGGGAGAGAGAGGGAAACCAGCAATTAGCCAAATATGGGAGCACACGTCCATAGTTTTACCTACTCACCAGGCCAATATGGGATGAAGACTGTTTAAAGTTGAATGTTAGAGGACAGCCTGGACAACACAGCAAGATTTTGTCTCAAAGGGATAACTAATAGTGGCTAAAATATCTAAATATCCTCCAAATATTTGCAAATTAACATACTTTCAAAGCAACAGTGCAAGAGTCTATAATGCCAGCAAGCCATCCACAACATAAGACTGGACATGAAGAAGCTTATTGTCACAGAAAATAAGCTGGATCAATATTTGGGGAAAAGAATGGAGAAATTTTGTCTATCAAGAAATTGGAAAAGCCTAATACCATAAAGGATACAGAAACATGTGAAAGGCTTCCCACTTCACTGTGGAGCATTCAACACTCTGGGAATGGAGTGAATTTGCCTCCCCACAGCAGAGCACCCAAGAAGGGGAAGAACTGAATGCTTGTCCACAAAGAAGTGCAGATGTCTCCATCCACACTAGCTACAGCATTGGGTCACCAGCACAAGGCAAGACGACACACAAAGCGTGTGAGTAGGGAAGGAAGACAGTTGGTCCTTTCATTCACAGAGGACAGGACCAACTGAGACAGAAAGTCACAACAGTCCCAGTGCTAAGACACAGATTGTGCTGGGCAGCAAGAACAGGGACCCGTTCCTACAGACTAACAACCATCTGGAAACCCTGGTTAAAACATCATTTCTAATGCCATTAAACCCCATAAAAATGCAAAGCTGGCTAAGCAGGTCTGTGCCACGGAATGAATGCACTGCAGGCATAGAGAGTAGGTGACTTGGTGCTAGGAAATGAAGGCAGCCTCCCTCTGCCTGGTCACCTGTTCCAGCCACAATAGAATGAGTCAGATCCAACACAAACACTGCAGCTCTACTAGAAGAAGTCTATGACTGTCCCTAAGTACTCTGGGCCATCAAGAGATCGATCCCATTGTGCATTAGCACAGGGACCCTGCTGGCTCTGCCTCCTTTGACAGGCAGAATGAGGAAAAACCTTTAAAGAAAGGGTCAAATGAGACAGCATCATCCTATCTCTGAGTGCTTCCTATGCACGCCAATCACTCCTTTGTGGTGGTAGCTGCAGTGAAGGCTCAGTTCAGGGAGCCCTCTCTACTCCAAGGATGGTGATACAACCCAGGAAAGGGAACACACAGAACCAGATGGTCTTTGAGAGAGGAGAACCCTGTACAGTGGTGGCACAACCCAGACTCAAGCTCATAGAAACTTGGGCTACAAAGAAGCAGGGTCATGGCCACACTGCTTGCTGGTGGCTCTGCAGTGTCCATGGCTGACTATCCTGGGGTCTGGGGGTGCAGGCTGACACCTCTGCTCTGACAGTTCAGCTGGGAAGAGGGTTGCGAGGGAGTGATGTGAGCCCCCCATTCACACTACACTGCAAAGCATGCTGCTCACAGGCAGCTGTGCACACAAAGAACTGCAATCACTCTGCCTTGAGACGTGAGGTGCACTGCAATCATCAGAAACCACCCTGCTGACCACACTGACTGTCCATCCTGTAAGAAGCAGATAGCCAGACTGAATAATGAATGAGTTCATTGCTGAGGTAAGGCAGAGCCCACAGTAAGACCAGACCAGAGTCCATGTTCTTTCCCCTGAATCACTGGTGACACTTTGATATAGAGAGAGACCACTGCCTTGTGTTTGGGAAAATTGTGTCCAAGTACACAGTTCAGTCTCAGCAATGAATGCTGCTAGGAACCAAAGAAGGCACAACTCTCATTCACCCAAGAGGAGACAGCAAAGCACTCAGGAAGAACTCTTGGTGTGTTGAAGAACCAGGGGACTGAGAACATGTACACAAGAAGACAGTTCAGTGGGTAAAGGCCACCAAGCTTAAAAACAGAACACACACTGGGGAATGAGAAAACAGACTTCCCCTAGTTGTTCTCTGACCTCGCTATGGCACATGCACACAGACACATAGACAAACACAAATAAATAAATGTAACAAAAACTTCAGCAAGAAAATGGAAATACCCATGAGACAAGAAGCAGCCTCACTTCTGAGAATTCCCCTAGTAAGATCTTTAAATGCACACACACAGCCTTAGGGCAGCAATCAGTAGAACATCAACACAGAGACACAGGAAAAGGCATCATGACTTTCAGGTTTGCAAATTATTTCACAATTTTTCTACCAGTGGATCTTGAAACTAAACTGACTCCAGCAGGGACCTATGTGCACACTCTTATAAGGTGGGGATCCCTGTGTTAGGGACCCCATATTAACAGAAGCCTGTGCTCATGCAGAACTGCTGCCAGGGCTCCTGTGAGAATGTTCAAAGTTGTCCATGAGGCGCTGGCAAGCCTGCTCTGGGCTTGTCTAAGGCTTTCAAATCATTAACCATACAGAAAAGACTGGGATACTAGGAACATCAAGAAAGACAAGTCACACATGTCCCCACCCCAGACACTTTCTCTGTTGCCACACAGTGAAGGGAGGTAGAGAAAGACGCCAACCTGAGCCCAGCTTCCCTCCTCGTCTTCCTGATGTTACATTGTTAGAAATGCAAAAGAACAAACGTTAGTGCTTGTAAACTATGGTAAGGTAAGCAAGCAAACAGGGACAGCTGGATGTGTGAGCATGCTGGGTCACAGCAGCATGCAGTCTATGCAGCACCAGCAGCTTGGGGTTTTCATGCAAGGAACACACCCTTTCCATGCTAGCATATCAGTAAGAGGGAAAAGTTCCACTGTCACAGAGGGGTACTAAACTGAGCTCTTTCCCCAGGGTGAATCAACTCTATTTAAATAAGCATATATGCAGCCTTAAGATCCTGGGGAAAAAAAAAACAACTAAAATAAAAACAAACTCTAGTTTGCACACTTAGCTGATGACCTAAGGGGACACATCCATTCCCAACGGAAAGTCCAAAGCCCAAGCTGGTCTAACACACCACGTGCCCTGCAAACGCAGGCTGCAGTGACTAACCGTTTGCGGCGTGGCTGTGAGTGTTTCCATCTCTTCATGTGTCAACCAGACATTTCCCGTGGTCTAAGGTACCCAGTGTACCAGCCACATTCCAGGCCAGGGAAGCATGACAGGAGGAGAGGGCACACACATAAACTTCAGGCACAGGAGCCTGAGGCAAAGGCCACTCTTCACGGAAGATGACAAAAAAGCTACAATAACCCAGCCCTCCGGCCAGCAGCTACACCTGCCAGAAGCTGTCAACAGAGAGGTGCCCACCCCTGAGGTATGTAAATAAAATAAAGAAAGCTCATTTTAGACTTGTAGAAATATTTGTTCTCTCAGACCTCCACACTCACTATCACAACTGGACTGGAGGTAGGGCTGAGTGGCAGAGCTGCCTAGCAAGTACAAGGCCTTGGGTGTGATCTCTAGCACGTCCAAAGGGAGCACTTCCCACAAGTAGCCTCATTTCAACAGCAGCGGGAGGCCCCTCTTCCAGCTGGCAGGTACACCAGGTGACCAGGCCAGAAAGGCTAAAATTAACCACACTGTGTCCCCACTAGATCCCTGTCAGAGCCAGATAAGGGACCAAAGTCTGCTTTGATGTAAGTAAGCTCCAGAGAGGAATCTCTGCCTATGCCTGACAGTGTGGCAGGAATACTTTCAAGCTATCTGAAATGGTGGGAGCTCCCTGTAAGAGCACAGTTGAAGACTTTGGAGGGGCCACAGTGAACATGCCTTTCTGACATGAAATACCAGGGAACAGAAGGGACTGTGACAACAAAAGCCATTCTGGGGGAAGAGCTCTGAGCTATAATTGAAGACAGAAGCCCAGTGCTCATTCCACAGAGAGCAGAAAAACCTCAACACTTTAAAGTAACTTTGAGCCCAGGGTCAGGCCTTGGGCTATTGCAGAAAGTGTCTCAAAGATACTCCAGGAGTTTCTCCAGAGCAACCCAAGCTAAGTCGGGAGTATGGCCGTATCTGCTTTCCCTTTTGGTTTTTGCAGGGAAAAAAAACACTGTCCAGTGAGAAGAGTGAGTGAATTCTCTAGTGACCAGGATGCTGGGTGGCAGCAGCTCTTCTTCACTAGAGTCATCATCAGCATTCAATAAGTGCCACCAAGATGCTCTGTAGAGCTAGCACTCCACAGAAAATGCAAGCAGCTCACACACTGCCTCCAAACCATGCCAGGGCAGAGTTCATGGGGAGGAGGAGAGGGACTGGATTTTAATTAAGCAACAGTCTGTTTTCTCTTGGTCTACTTTCCAGCACACCTGTGCCCCATCAAAAGGCAGGGAAGGAGCTGCCCTTCCTGTCCATACCNCCTAGAGGCAGCTGCAGATGAAGAGGGTACCGTCCCACCTCTCTGACAGATGATGCAGAGGCCAAGGCCAGAAACTGCCCTAGGGAGTCAGAGACCCTTGATCCCTATAGTTGCACTGTGAAGAAGTCACAGACATTGGACTGTGTGAGCTGCTCAACAAGTAGCACATTTGTGTGGGAATGCAAACGCCAGTTCTGTGTGGTCAGGGCGTCATCAGACATGAAAGTCAAAAGGCAGAAGTGCTAGTATAGAGTAAGAACTTCCTTAGCTCCTGCCCAGAAGCCCTCAGGATGATGGGCACAATATATGCAAGGGAAGTTTATAGGAATGAATTTTCACCTTTAAATCTCTCGCTTTTTGAAGTTTTTCTAGACAAACTTTCATTTTTAACTTGATATGCTGTTGCCCTCCTGGACTCAAAGCTCTGATCTTCAGACTCCCGATGTAGCTGAGATCACAGTGGGCCTCACACTCAGCTTCAGACAAGCTTTCATGAAAGCCTTTGTCCAATGCTGAGGATGAACCCAGGACCTTTCACATGCTAGGCAAGTACTCTACACAGAGCTATTTCCTAGCCCAAAATTCTTGCTGTTCTTGGGTCATCTAATTCACATACGTAATAGTTTTTATGGCATATGCAGCTGCGTTTTAAATGAGAACTGCTGGGGTTGCAAAGACCCAAGAAAGCAGGATGACTGGTCCACAGCCTTGCAGGAGGCAGTCCTTCCTCCCAGAGCATAAGAACATGTGAACTTACCGTCCTGGATGTGGGTGGGGCAGAAGGGCTGGTTAGTGACATAATTTCCTGGATGGCCAGCCGCAGCTTCAGCCTATGCAGAGGGTTGCTGATGCCTATCTCCCGCTGGATCTCGGTGTCTGAAAGGGCTGACATGATGGCACCACTCTTGACATTTGCTCGGCAAGCAGCCACATACCAGGCAGGCATCCCAACCCAGAGCTAGACACAGGATCAAGAAAATCAGACCATCAGGCAAGTGTGAGATACCTTAGTGAGTTCCCATAAAGCAGCATGTGAAGAGAACATACCTCCAGCCATACCACCACCGTGGGCCCATCCCACTGTGCGAAAGGCAAACCCTGCCTGCGGGCCTCTTCCAGCAGCTCGTGCCTATCAGGGAAACATATTCAGAACAACCAGTTAAATAGGCATCTTTGACAGGCTTCCAAAGCACAATAGGTACTTACCTACTTCCCTTGAGCTTCCAGACACTGGCACCATCTACAGCACACTAGCTTATGTTTACTACAGGGTGCCTGCATGATCCCCACAGAATTCCACCTCTTCTGAAAGAATGACCACCAGCTTGACGAGCACCCAGTAGTTCTTATACCTAAGTTCATATGGTGTGAGGGTAAAAGCTAGGTGTCACACCCTTTTTTACACTGTCCAGAAAGAGAGTACATGAAGGTTGACAGATAGATACCTAGTGCTGAGACCTTAAACATGTAAGAATGGTTCAAAAAATCAGATGTAGTAGCACACACTTTTAATCCCAGCACTTGGGAGGAAGAGACAGGTGGATGGATCTCTGTGAACTCAAAGTCAGTCTAGTCTAAACAGTGAATTCCAAGACATCCTGAACATAGTGAGACCCTATCTCGGAAAACACACACATGTACACACACAAAAACAAAAAGGAGCATGGGTTCTACCCCCACACACAGGTTCTTTCTTACAAATTAATTTCTCCATGTTTGCATGTGTGGCAGCCAGAGATTTCAGAATCTTATATTTTTAAAGAAAACTATTTTGTGTGATACCCAGCTCTGTAAAACCAAAATCAAACCTCCAAATCCTGGCTCTGCAATAACTGACCAGATCAGGGCTTTCCCTCCAGTCACAATGTCACAGACAGCTTCAGGTTTGGTTTCTTCAGTTATCCTTGGCTTCTACAGTCAATGGCTGTCTTTCATCACTGGCTAGCAGCCTATCTCCAGGGCAGCAGCACTATTTGGTGTCTCAGGCAGTCAAAATAGCACTTCCCTTCTGAGGAATGGGGCTACTCATAAACCAGAAAAGAGATAACCAAGTGTGCTCATGTGGAGCTGAGGTAGTGAGGGTCTGCAGGATGGATACCAGTCCTAGCTACAGGGAGGGAGCTGAAGTCTTGGGCCACCAACTAGTGACGGGGGTGGGTGGGGTGCAGACACCACTTTCTGCTTCCTCCAGACAAATTCTCAAAGACTGAGCTTCTTCCGCTCCTTCAGCCAATAGCCTTAAAGATATCAGCCCACTTGGGTGTGGTCTCTTTTGCTTTAAAAAGCAGCAGTAGCCCTCCCCCCCACCCCCATTTCCAGCTACTAGACTCTGTTCCTGGTCGCGCAGAGGGCTGTTGTCTAGGGCAGTGATCTGTAAGTTTTCCCCTTAAATAAATAACCCTTTT
>LOEQ01000085.1:2275-12770 GCA_001685075.1 Bramus lutescens | reverse complement strand
AACCCTTTTATTAATCATAATTCCAAACTGGTGTGGGACTGTTTTGTGACTTACATCTACAGATAGGTGGTATCACTTAACAAAACAGGTGAAGAAGCCACAGGAAGCAGCACTGTCCCTCTTTGCAGTCCAACCCCTAATAAAAGTGGAAACTCGGAGGACACCAGGCAGTGCCCTTCCTGTGTATGTGGCCTGGCCATCAGGTTTCTACACTAAAGTCACGATGAATGGACTAAGTCTTCTCCAACTGGGCACTTTGCTAGGACCTCTGTTATGCAGTAGTAACAGATCATGCAGAACAGTCAGCTAAGCAAGCACACTGCAGCCCTAAGTAGCTACCTGGAGTCTGCAGCCCCCTGTGATGCCCTGAACTTCCTCCTAGCACTGGAAACCGCCTTTGCTGATCCTTAGAGCACAGGCCACTGGCAGCAGCAGGAACAGTGTAGAGGTCCTAGGGCATGAATTAGGAACCAATTAGAGGACCTCAAGGACAATCAATCATAGGTAGCAGGACCTGGAAAGGTGGCTACACTGGCTTCCCTCTGCATCCTGAGCCTTCCCTACAGGGCAATTTGTAATTGTATAGCCAAACACAGCTATGAATGACAAGGCCAGCACATCTCTCACCAATCATGTGTCACGGGACGGAAAGAACATCCATGACTACAGACACCCAAGTCTAGGTGACTCAACCCTGAGATGCCTTATGACAGCAATACTACCTCCCTACTTCACCTGGGAATGGGGCTGACCCCTTGACCCTCACAATACTCTCCCAACTCAGTCAGTTTTCCCATGTGGGACTTCTGCAGACCCACCCAACTACCAGTAGTCACTTTCTAGCTACAGAGCCACTTGGCCTTTCTGCTCCCTGTAACTATCAATGTAAATGTGGTGAGACGGTGTGACTGCCACACTTACAATCTCAACACTTGGGAGGCTGAGGCAGGATTGTCATGAGTTAGAAGCCAGCCTGAGCTACACAAGACCCTGTCACACAAAGGAGAGAGGGCATTTAACTGTCACCAACATTTATTTTCCTGCTAGTCAGTTTTCCAGGTAATAAAAAACTCTTTAGCCATGGGTCCCAAAGCTTAAAACATAGTGACTAAAGTAACAAAATTCTTTAAAAACTTTTTTGGTTATGTGGGTATAGTGTATGTACTCACTATGTAGACCAGGCTGGCCTAAAACTAGGGGATTCACTTGCCTTTGCCTCCCTAGTGCTGGGATTAAAAGTTTGTACAGCGCTGCTCAACCTTGTTTTGAAACAGTTCTCTTACTAAACCTAAAGCTCATTCACTGGCTAGACTGACTGGTCTCTGAGCCCCAGGCACTAAGTTTCAGGTGCAGACCACCACACCCACATTTTACATGAGTGCTAGAGATCCAAACTCAAATCTTCGTGCTTTCACGGCAGGCCATCTCCCCAGCCCAAAGAATGTCTTCTAAAAAGCCCACATGCTGTCCGTACCTCAGGCCTAAGACCAAGAGCGCCTGACTGCTCGGAAGAATGAGAGGGACATGGTGCTGACCCCAGGGTCATGGGTGCTGCTTTCAGGAAAATTGAGGGAGCTCAATCCCATTATCCTGGACATGGCTCTAGGTTTCTGCTGTTTTCTCTTCCTGATCTGTGCGATGTATCATCTTAGTGCAAATCTATAATCCTCCTCTCTCTTCCTCCTTAATACTGGCATTGTGGGAATGAGCCATAATGAGGCTAATGTGTAAGGCTCTGACACCACTAATTAATTACGTGTTCTCTTTCCAATCAGAACAGCAGGGAGAGTTGAAGGATATTAGCACAGTGCAGGCCGAGCGTTCAAAGAACCCCGGCCTTCATCCTTAGCACCTCAAAAGCAAAGAAAGGAAATGAACTGGTACAGTTTTAGAAATGCACTCAATTTTATGAGGAATGGTCCACATTAAAGACAGGCCCCACGATCAGATGGAGCTGTGGTCACCTACTCCATGATATCAAGAAGCACGGCAGCTCTCCCTACCTTAGACCCATATATTTTCTCTATGCCAGCACTGAGACCCCGAATAGAAGACCAAAGGGCCTTTCTCCACCCCCCCACACACACAGCTATAGCAAGTGTCTACATCAAGTGAGAAGCTAGGAGTCCTAAGAAGACAGGTGATTTCACTCTGGCAAGGAAAGGATAAAGGCTACCCCCCCCCCTTTTTTTTGCCAAAATTCTCTCAGAAGTTCAGCATTGAGGTAGGCCTGGTGTCCTTAGGAGCATCCCACAGCTTGGCTCTCCACACAGTCCAGTTCCCTACCTATGAGCAAACCACAGTACCACACAGAGGAGGGAGGACATTTTAAAGCCAAAGTGGCTTACAGTCAAGCTTCAGTAGCAGTGCCCTGAGGTTTCCCATCAGGAAAGGGAGAAAGGCCCCTGCCCCAAATTCTCTCAGAAGTTCCCCAAAGCAAAATGGAAGCTACCAAGCAAATTTGCCAGGCCCTATCAGCATTCACTTGCCAGAGGCTGCCTGATCCACTCAGCAGCAGAAGAGATCCTCAAGTCAGGAACTGGCCACAGGAAATGAGTCTGAGTCTTCAATCACACACTCACAACATGCATTACATACATTCAGCCAATCACAAGGCTGTCCCACACTCTGTGCTGACATCCAGTATCACAATAAACTGAAACCCTGAGGAAATTTAGTATGTTTTCTCTCACATGAAATACAAAACCCCTAGAAGGAGAAGAATGTGGTAATACAGCTGCCGGGCCGTGCACAGTCTTGCTGTTTTCATTATCGCGTGTGACGTGAAACAGAGCATGCCAACGGGATCTGGGGCATAGAAGTTTCCTAGTATAGACCCAGTAGGCAAGAAGATGTGTCTGTTTTTCAGGGTTTCTCTGTGTAGTTCTGGCTATCCTAGAACTTGCTTTGTATACTAGGCTGGCCTTGAACTCACAGAGATCTGCAGGCCTCTGCCACCAGGAGTGCACAGATTGGATTAAAGGTGTGTACCAACACTGCCTGAAGAAGCTGTGTTTTAATATCAACTTTCACATGGCCAAATGGCAAATCCATGGTATCTCAAAACATTTTTACTCAGTTCAAAAACAGCAATATTCCAAATCAAATTTGGACGTTAAGAGATTTCTGGAGGTAGGGGAGTCAACAGCATTGCTAGAGGAACCTGGTCCTTACCTGGAGCAATGTCCAGTTATTAGATAACACGTTAGGCAGAGCTAATGACTGGCAGCCCCACAGCAAGGTGAGCACCATTCTGGGTGCAGTATACTGTCTCCAACACTCAGGACCCTTTGCAGAACCATCCAGTCCATCCTGGATCAACCTACTTCCCCGTGTCAGTTCAGCTCTCACTTCTATCCTGTGCCCTCTGCCTAAAGCTCATTCTTTGACGCACTGTCTCATCCTGTCTGTTAATCTCTCATTGTTTCTAGATGCAGCTAAGCTTCCAGACAGTCATTCTATGCAGAGCAAACACACATACACATCACTGCTCTGTGCCCTGGAGTGACAGCCATCCCAAATATTACTACTAGTTTTCAGGACAGCAATTTATTTTACTGACTTTTTCCTCTTTGCAAACACACTTCTTTTACCCTGAGCCAGTCTTTCAAGACTTAGTGCAGAATTGAAACTTAACAGATTATAAATTCTTAAATCTATCTGTGATAAGACGGTCTACCAGGAGAAAACACTGTGGCAAGTACTTCCAGAGGGCCATTCACATGGGCCCAGTCACTATGGCTGCCCTTAGAGCTCAGCTGTTTAGACAATTTGCAAGAATTACGATTTACGTGAGACCAAGTCTTAAGTGTTTCAGTCTCACTATATAGCAGATGATGACCTTGAACTTCTGATCCTCCTGCCTGTACCTCTGAGATTTGACACATGCCACTATGCTCAGTTTATATAGTGCTAGTTGAGAGGCCATGGCTTTGTGCATTCTAGGTTAGCACTCTACCAGCTGAGCCATATCCCAGTCCTCTTACCACTCTTCAACATAACCACCATCCTATTTGATACTCAGAAAATACAACCAGGGTAAGTTGCCATGACTCTCATCTTACAGA
The DNA here is from genome assembly GCA_001685075.1 of Bramus lutescens. Taxonomy (NCBI): domain Eukaryota; kingdom Metazoa; phylum Chordata; class Mammalia; order Rodentia; family Cricetidae; genus Bramus; species Bramus lutescens. The sequence continues at coordinate 8,703 of LOEQ01000085.1, read as the reverse complement.
TGGGGAAAATAGACATGGGGCTACATGACTCCCCGGAGGCACAGAACTGACCTGAGGGCAGGATTCAGACTCCAAAGATTGCTTCTGGAGCATGCCACCTCAGTAAGATACTTTCCACAGTGGCAGGAATGCAGGCAAATGCCTTCTATGTGTCATAAATGTTCCCATCTTTAGGAAGTGTGGGTTAAAAAAGACTGTAATTACACAAGTGTGAGTGTTGGAGGGGTATGCATATGTACTTGTTCATGTATGTAGGTACACTTCAGATTCCTGCAGAGATCACAGAAAGATGCCTCAACATCAAGCATTTTCCTCTATCGATCTCCACACAACTTTCTGAGACTGGGTCTCTCACTGAATTTGGAGCCTGACCATCTGGCTAGACTGGCTAGACAGCAAGCTCCAGGGACCCTCCTGTCTCCACTTCCACTCCCCTCAACATGGAGCTATTTTTAGAAGGCCACACATACACACGGCTGTGCACAGAATTTGATACCAGATGAAACCTAAATATTAACCCTGAGAACCACCTTGTATGGAAACACAATGAGAAGCTTACTTTTTCTGAAGTTTACGGTTTTTCTCAGCTTGTCCTCCCAGTTTGCTGAGTCCCAAGGCATCTTGAGATGAATTTTCTGTCTCTGAAACACCAGCTACGAGGAAGCAGAGACCCCAGGCTTAAGTAAATCAACATGGCAGAGCAAAGTTCAGGTCTGTTCTCTATAGGTAATTAAGTTCACACTGAGAGTCCTGGCCAAGACACCTGGTGTATCTGAACTGCTAGCCATTGCTCTTTTGGTCATAGCTGTACCACTTTTGAGGGCCCATGCTCACTAGAGATGTCCAGCAGTATGGTGGCATGTGGAGAATGAGCAGACACAGCAGGTACTCAAGAGCACCCCACACACACCCTTGTTAAGATGCTTACTGCAGGGGCTGCTGCTCTTCCAGAAGACCTAGGCTCAATTCTCAGCACCCACATGGCAGCTCACAACTGTCTGTAACTCCAGCTCTAGAGGACTCAACACCCTCACACAGATATGCAGGCAGGCAAAACACCAATGCACATGAAATAAAAATGATGATGATGATGATGATGAAGATGACGGAGATGGAGGGAAAAAAGGATGCTTACTGCAAACCTACCAACCTTGTCCTGGTGACTCCTTCCCCAGTAGCCCAGGCCGGCCCTTTTCCTTCTTGCCAAACAAGCGGCCAATGGAGGACTTGATGCCCTTCTTCTTTGGGGCTTTGTGGAGGGAGTCCTGACTACTATTACTGCTGCTAGGGTTGCTCACTGGACCATCTTGGGAGCCTGTGGAGCTTCAAGGAAATAAAGTGGACTTTTATCAGAGCTCTATCATAACATGAGAGCCCATGCAAAAGCACTGCTACATTTTTCTGGGTTGTTTTTGAGATAGGCTCTCATTCTAGCCTAGGCTGGCCTGGAACTCATGAAAACCCTGTCTCAGCCTTGAAAACACTAGGCTTATAGAGACCTAAGTTACCACACGCAGCCAGACACTCTACATTTTTAGTAACTGGTCCTCAGAGTTCCTGAGATCCACCAAGTCTCTCACAGTATGCTGTACAATGACAAAGGCTGCCAAGGATGCTCAGAAGGAAGCCTGGTTCTGAGTGCCCAGCTTCTCTAAGACTTGAAACTCCTCTCAAGAGGAGGCCTGGACTCTAACTGGCTGGAAAGGGAGCCCTAGGCTCAGTCAGTGAGATACCCATGGAGACCAGAGAAATCTACTGCCAGCCAAAAACAATGCTTACTACGTGCAGAGCTGGGTAAGAGCTACTGTTCAAGTGCCCTCCCCTGCCCTTCTCAGGACAGCACAGAAACTCTGCCATTGGTCACAGCAAGCAAACAGGATTTTAGTTTCCTGACAGGAAGCATTTTAATAACGAGGTGGGGAAAACACAAACTGCCCAGCAACTTGGAGACCCAAGAAAGCAAGAGAATATGAGAAGCCAGGCTGTCAGTGAAGAAGGGACTCTGAACTCGGGTGTGGTGAGCATGACTCTGGCAGGCTTTACCCTTCTCTATCATTCCCTCTGCCTTGCTAAAAACCATTAGATTGCACGCCTAAAGCTAGTCCCCAAGGTCTATTTCCTTATTTGGCCACTTCCTCTTCCTGAGGCTGACTACCAAAATCCAACTATCAAAGTATTGAAGTCCAGCAATCAAAACACTCCTTAGGTTCACCTAATTAACAGGCCAAATTAAAATTAAGCACCTCATCCTAACATGAGGTTTCCCCTTGTATCTTTATAAACTGCCATTTTTCTATGTGTTACATCTGTCTCCTCTCTATCCAGAGGCAGTCCTTTGTTCCAACTCCAGGACAAATAACCCTGTCCCTTCTGCCTTGTTCCCCTCCTCTTCTCCCTTGTCTTCTGTCTCCTGTCTTTGTCTCTTATTCCCTGCCCTCTCTCCATGTGGAGCAAATAAATCTCCTTTGTGCTGAGATTTTGGTCTCGGGGGTCCTGAACTGATATTATTCCTCTCAGACGGTAGAATGGCACCATTCTTTGCAATGTTCCCAGATAGGCCCTGCTGCTGGAAACACCTGGGGCAATGTCAGTAACTTCAAATGAATAACCTGAAACTCTTTAAAAATCTGTTTTTTTCCCCCAAAACTATGATTAATATTCTTCAACCACAAACAAGCACAGCTTGTCCTCAGCCCTGCTCCTTACTTCCTCAGGTCCCTGATGTCCTCATGGCTGACCGTGTGCAGTGCGCCCTTGTGCAGCCTGTCTAAGCGCAGGGGCCTCGGGGAGGAGGGGGGAGAGGTTTCACATTTTATCGTCGTCTTGTCGTCTCGTACCTCTTCTCTGGAAGCTGGTAACTGAAGGCAAGAAAAGGGCAAGAACAGTGAACAGTGTACTCAAAGATCTATTAGCCACTTTCTGTTAACACAAAAACATGCCCCTTTTTTTGTTTGTGGTTTTGTTCTGAGATGTACCTTGGGAATGTACTACCTCTGCTTCCCCAGTGCTAGGGTTACAGGTGGCACCATTGTGCCTGGCTAAAAGGCTGCATTTTAGTTCACACCATCTTCAGGACTACTGTCCAGAAGGGAAACAAACAGTATAGAACAATGTGAGTCACAGCCCATCTCTCTGGGAAAAGTATGAAGCAGGCAGGCACAGGACACCAACAACTCGTCCCTAAAGTCTAAGCACATCAGAGGCCAATGCCCAACAAGGGAGCCAACCAAGAACTGATCCATGCTATCAACTACATCCTCATCAACACAAGAGGACAACCAGCTCTTACTGACCTGGAGCTCTCGACAGGCATCCTCTGGCCACCTTGTGGGAACACTGGGGAGGCAGTCTTCCCTAGCAAGTAATTAGCACTTTCCTGTCTGGGGATTGGGAATACACAGAACAGCTACAGACCATGAGCCACACCCATGTGTATGGCTCCATTTCTGGGTATTTGTACTGCAGACTATATGTGGAGACATGAATGCAGTTTAAGAGCTTTGATTTAGACAGAATAATCCTGTGCACGTCACTAAGATGGCAATGAGTATATACAGAGGAGGGTCCACAGAAGTGAACATTGGGTGCTATGGATACAGCTGCACTGTGTGTTCTAAAGAAAGTTAGATTTCATGAAGCATGGCAAGCATCTGCATGCACAAGAAGACTGGCAGCTGAGTACTAAAACGGCACTGAGGATTGATGGTCCTACTGCAGCCCCATCCGCTCAGGGCCAGGCTGAGCTGAGGCACTAGCCAGCAGCAGATGCACTCTGCATCTCTCGGTCTAAGATGATATCAAAACAGCAGTGGGCATCATGGGCCTGGGCCAGGCTCCAAAGGGCACATGCTTAGCATGCAGGAGGCCATCACTCCAACACCTCCTCCCCAAAGCCACCATGGCTAGAAACTCTGAAGGAAATGTTAACAGCTTAAAAATGGAATCATTAGGGCTGGAGATATGGCTCAGAGAGGTTAAGAGCACTGACTGCTCTTCCGGAGGTCCTGAGTTCAATTCCCAACAACCACATGGTGGCTCACAACCATCTGTAATGAGATCTGGTGCCCTCCTCTTCTGGCCTGCAGGCATGGAGATTGAACACTGTGTACATAATAAAAAAATAAATAAATCTTTTTTAAAAAATGGAATCATTATTTAAACACAAACCAAAGAATTGAGCTCAGGAGCAATTCACATACTGAGGATGCTATCACACTCCTTAGCAAAACCTCACTCACAACAGCTCCCAATCTGGTCCCAAAATCCTGACAGAGATTTCAGGTGTATCCTCTGTGCTCCTTCAGGAAGGGATGGCATTAGGATCCCTACTATAGTCTGACTCTTCAATGTTACCAAGTAGAGAAGCACCTTAGTTTGCCATTGGGACTAAAGGAGAGGTGGGTACACCACACTGCAGTACCAGCCCATATGTGGCTCCACAGACGAGGTCACCATGCTCGAGTGAGTGTGGCTCACATACTGTTTCCTCACTGACACAAGCCAGCAGAGCTGAACAAAACACTGTGTAGTACAACTGAACAGTTGTGTCACTAAGCCAAGTCCACTTGCCAATTTGAGTTGGGTCTTGCTTTGTATCCCAGTCTGTCCTGGAACCTGTTGTGCATCGACAGTTTGAGCAGCACAGATGTGTCACTTTTTTTTTTTTAACTTAAAAGAAGGCAACAAACCACAGCACCAACATGGCAACACTCATTAGCAAACTCATCAATGACAAGTGGGAATGGAAGCCATGACTGCTCCACAGTACAGTGAGCTAGAAAGGTTGATCCCAGGGCAAGGCTCCTGGGCTGGAGCAAGGAAGATAAGAGGTTTGAGTGTCTAGATCAACCACCGAAACAGCTACTGCCAGCTCTTCCCAACTCTGCCCAGCATGATGCACTCACACCAACTCCTAGATACTGCCAGGGAATCAGGGCAGCTAGCAAAAGGCTCAAGGGTAAACTGGCCACCAGCTCAGCTTTTGAAGCCAGACAGTCCTGAACACACACCTGTAACCCCACACCACACAACAGGAGCTTCAGTTTCCACACTGATAAATGAAATAACTAAGGTGACCTATATCCCACATGGATGCATGCAAGAATTTAAGACAATAGTTCCAGCGCTTATGAGGCTGAAGCAAGGGGACTGCTGTGAGTTCAAGGATGACCTAGGCCACCCAATGAGTTCCAAAACAGTCTCAGCTATAGAGTAAGACCTTGTCTCAAAGAAACAAAATTGTTAAAAATAAATAAAAAGACAATGTCTTGTACACATGCTAGGCCCATGCAGGGCATGGGTATGAGCTCACTGGGTGCTAGCCCCAGCTTCCCCACTGCACACCCCTGCAGCTCTGCCTCAGGAACTCTTGTTCTTAATTCTGAATAGCAGAAAAGCATGCAATAATTAGACACAGACACTTCTGTCCTAGTATTTCAGGGACAGGCTTCCCACACAACCACCAACATGACATGCAGGATCAAACTAAATACTGCTGGGAGTGTCAGGTACTTGTCTTCACATTACAGTAGTGTCAGTCATGGAGGCACGAAGTATGTAAGGTCAGCATGTGATTTACCTGTCTCCGGTGTTTCCTTAAGTCACTAGGCTGACAGATGCGTGTGAAGAAAGGAGAGAGAGAGAGAGCAGGTTTACTGCACATGTGTGGGAAAAGACCCAAGAACCAGTGAGGCAAATTGCTAAGCAGGGTCAGAAGGACACACACAGGTTGAGCACTGAGAGGAAACACCACTGGAAATAAACATTCTCAAGATAGTTAAACCTGGAGGCAACAATAATTATTACTTGGCTAAGATGTATTAAAACTCAGCATTCCATGTAAGCAGGACTCTAATGACCCTTACTCGAAGCCAGCTTCTCTGTCGCTAATTGCAAATACATTGGAATTTAATAAATTCCATTAGAAGCTGTTACATTATCTATTATAAAGTCAAACAAACCTGCTTTGCTTTAACCAACTACTGGACATTAACCTAAAGTCCTAGAATTTGGTTTACAACTTTTCAAAAATATACTGAATGTTTAAAGCAGTAAGAGCATCCCCTCCACCCGCCCCCATGAAAAGATGTAAGAAAAACTAGTGAGCTACCAGTGAGAGCCCCTACACCATATAACATGCACAGCATTAAACATAAGAGCTTATCAAAGACAGCAAGACTGCCAGCAGGTATCTGAAAGCCATGTGACACAAGAACCAGAAGGGGCTATGTCTGTGCTTCCATCAGTACCACCTGGGCAATCAGGACTCTCCCTTGCAGAATCACAGACTGTATACCCCTTCCAGCCTGTGTCCACTTGCAGGAAACATGAGCAACAGAGAATGCATTATGAACATGAAAAGGCACCACAATGCATTTTTTCCAGCATACTGCAGCAGATGTGCACTTGGGTGCCTGGTCATCTGCAGA
>LOEQ01000084.1:561490-574102 GCA_001685075.1 Bramus lutescens | reverse complement strand
AATCCATCAAGAGGAAATCTCAATACTGAACATCTATGCCCCAAATACAAGGGCTCCCTCATATGTAAGAGAAACACTGCTAAAGCTTAAATCACACATTAAACCCCACACATTAATAGTGGGAGACTTCAACACCCCACTCTTACCACTGGACAGGTCTGTCAGACAGAAAATTAACAGAAAAATAAGGAAACTAACAGATGTTATGACTCAAATGGACTTAACAGACATCAATAGAACATTCCATCCAAACATAAAAGAATATACCTTCTTCTCAGCACCTCGTGGAACCTTCTCACAAACTGACCACATAGTAGTTAACAAAGCAAACCTCAACAGATACAAAGAAAATTGAAACAACCCCATGTATCTTATCAGATCACCATGGCTTAAAGTTAGAACTCAACAGCAACACTAATTTCAGAAAGCACACAAACACATGGAAATTAAACAATGCTCACCTGAATCATCAATAGTGTGGTAGGAGGCTGCTTGTTCATTTCCCGGCCGCCCAGATTCCCAAAATAATCACACAGAAACTGTATTACTTAAATCACTGCTTGACCAATCACTTAAACATATTTCTAGCTAGCTCTTACATCTAGAATTAACCCATTCCAATTATTTTATATTTTACCATGAGGGTCGTGGCCTACTGGCAAGGTTCCAACTGGCAGCTTGCATCTTTCCCCTTGAGTGTCTATGTGGCATCTCGTGACTCCACCTACTCTCTCTATATATATCTCTTCCAGCCTGGCTATGTTCTGTTAAGTCATTGGCTGAAAGCACTTTCTTTATTCATTAACCAATAAAAACAACACATATACAGAAGCACTTCCCACACCACAATGGTTCAAGGAAGAAATTAAAGACTTCCTAAAATTCAATGAAAATGATCGCACAATATACCCAAATTTATGGGACACAATGAAAGCAGTGTTAAAAAGGAAAGCTCATACATAGCACTAAATGCCTACAAAAGGAGCTGGAAAAACCCCACACTATTGAGTTAACAAGATACCCGAAAACTCTAGAACAAAAAGAAGCAAACTCGCCCAGGATGATTAGACTATAGGAAATAATCAAATTTGTTGGGAGCTATTGGGGGCTGTGGACCCCCGGACCCTGAGTTCCCTGTGAGCGGCTTGTAGCTGCTCTGACCAAAACAACTTGTTTTCCTTTGCTCTGAGCAGAGAGAGACCCTGATGGCAGGCTGGTGGGTCTGCAGCGGAAAGATCCCGAGAACTGGGGCGTGGCCAGAGCACTATATAAGCTGCCCCTGCGCACACTATACTTGGCACTCCTGTATCAAGGGTGACCCATGTCTCTGTCTCTCTCTGTCTCTCTGTGTGTGTTTTAAGTCTCAAGCCTGGTTCCTGGCTCGCACCACTGACCTGGAGTGGCAGGGAGCTACAGGCATAGTACCATATAGCACATAGTACAGGACCACTTTGGGTTCCACACAAATTAAATCAACAAAATAGAAACAAAGAAACCAATACAAAGAATCAATGAGACAAAGAGTTGGTTCCTCAAGAAAATTAACAAAATAGACAAACCTTTATACAAACTAACTAAAAGGCACAGAGAGAATATCCAAATTAACAAAATTTGAAATGAAAAGGGGGACATAACAACAGACATAGAGGAAATACAGAGAATCATCAGCTCATATTTTGAAAACCTGTACTCCACAAATTGGAAAACTTGAAGGAAATGGACAACTTTCTGTATAAATATCACTTACCAAAATTAAATCAAGACCAGATAAGCAAATTANNNNTACCCAAACCACACAAAGACATTACTAAGAAAGAGAATTACAGACCAATCTCATGCATGAACATTGATGTAAAACTACGCAATAAAATACTGACAAACTGAATCCAAGAACACATCAGGAAAAATCATCCACCATGACCAAGTTGGCTTCATCCCTAAGATGCGGGAATGGTTCAACATACTAAAATCTGTCAATGTAATCCACCATATAAACAAACTGAAAAAAAAAACCCACATGATCATCCCATTAGATGCTGAAAAAGCCTTTGACAAAATGCAAATGATAAAGGCTTTGGAGAGAGCAGGGATACAATGAACAAACCTGAACATAATAAAGGCAATATATAGCAAGCCAACAGCCAACGCCAAACTAAATGGAGAGACACTCAAAGCAATCCCACTGAAATCAGGAACATGACAAGGATGTCCACTCTCTCCATATCTATTCAATGTAGATCTTGAGGTCCTAGCCAGAGTTATAAGACTTTGAGGAACCTAGACAACAATGAGGACCCTAAGAGAGAAAGCCATACATTGATCTAATCTGTGTGGGAAGTAGAAACAGACAAGATCTCTTGAGTAAATTAGGAGCATGGGGACCTTGGGAGAGGGTTGAAGGGGAGGGGAGAGGCAAGGAGGGGAGCAGAGAAAAATGTAGAGCTCAATAAAAATCAATTAAAAAACAACTCTGAGATTCCATCTTATACCTGTAGGATTGGCCAACATCAAAAACATGAATGACAACTTATGCTGGAGAGGATGTGGGGTAAAGGGAACACTTCTGCATTGCTGATGGGAGTGCAAGCTGGTACAGTCACTTTGGATATCAATGTGGCAATTTCTCCGAAAATTAGGAAACAATCTTCCTCAAGACCCTGCAATACCTCTTTTGGGTATATACCCAAAGGATGCTCAACCATACCACAAGGACATGTGCTCAACTATGTTTATAGCAGCCTTATTTGTCATAGCCAGAACCTCAGAACCACCTAAATTCCCCTTGACCAAAGAATGGATAAGGAAAATGTGGTACATTTTTTATACAATGGAGTACTGCACAGAGGAAAAAAATAATGACATCTTGAAATTTGAGGGCAAATAGGTGGATATATAAAACATCATATTGAGTGAGGTAACCCAGAACCATAAAGACAAATATCATATGTACTCATTCTTAAGTGGCTTTTAGACATAAAGCAAAGAAAAACCAGTCTACAGTTCATAATCCCAGAGAACCTAGACAACAAAGATGACCCTACTAGAGACATACATAGATCTAATCTACATGGAAAGTAGAAAGAGACAAGATATCCTGCGTAAATTGGGAGCACAGGGATTGTGGGAGAGGGTATAAGGGGAGGGGAGGAAAGGAAGGGAGTGGAGAAAAATGTATAGCTCAATAAAACAAACTTTAAAAAAGAAAAAGTTCATATTTTATGAAAATTTTTAAAAAGTGTCTATTTGTTTATGGGTATGTGCATGAAAGTTGCAGGTGTCCCCTGCAAGGACCAGGAGAGGGCACTGGGTCCCCTGCAGCTGGAATTAAAGGTGGAGTGGGCTGCCAGATGTGGATGCTAGGAACCAAACCCAGGTCCTCTGAAAGAACGATACGTGCTTTTCACTACTGAACTATCTCTGAAGCTGCAGACAATGTTCGTGTTTTAAAGATGGATGATTAATATATCAAAGGAGAAAGTGATCTTTTGAATGTGCTTTGAAGTATTTCAGCAAAGGAAAAGGAGGACTCCTCACACTGAATATTCTGAATCAAAGTAAGGGAGTTCTTATGTTTCAAAATTTCAAAAAAAAAAAACTTTTCAGAAGAGTATTTTCTTTTGAGAGTTCTTGCTACATAGCCCAGGCTGGTTTCTTCCCTCAGGAACCCAGGTCCTGGGATAACAGACCAGCCTCAGCACACCTGATTTGCAAATGCTCTCTCTCTTGCTTCTGTAACTTTTCTGACAATTAGGAAACACAATCTAAAGTTATCCAAATTATTCATTTCCTCAAGTTGCCCCAAATTGCATGCCTGTTTCTACCCAGAGAAGACCACTCTTAATCTACTAGCTACAGTTATGTTTAAAGACACAAACCCCACAATCTTACTAACCACTTAAAATCCTTCAAAGGATTCCCGGTTCTGAACTATAGCCAGAAGTTTCTGGGGAGCTGACCGTCCCTGCTACTTCCCTGGCCTGGCCTGGCCTTGCTGGTTTCTTTCAGATCTACAGGGGCCAAGGTCTGCTTAGGCCCACGATCTTCCCTGTGCTGGTCAGGGTGTTCTCAGAACACCCTCCTCCACTCAGGGCTCAGGGCTCAGTGCTCAGTGCTCAGTGCTCAGCGTTCAGCGCTCAGCGCTCAGGGCTCAGCGCTCAGGGCTCAGGGCTCAGGGCTCAGTGCTCAGGGCTCAGTCCTCTCCCTTCTACAACCCAGCTCTATTCATTGGCAATTTTCACAGGTTGTCCTTTTGTTTCTGTCTGTCTTCTCCACTTCGGAAATCTCCGTGTGTATTTCACTTATGGCAGGATAGCCAACAATACTCCATTTTTTTCGGCTGGCTAAGCAACATGTCTTTCTAGGCATCCAATCCTGTGTCACAGGATTACATTCGGAGTGTAGCTTTAAAGTAGTAGGGAGTTTGAGGAACGCTATCGAAAAGGTTGACTCGAGTGTTAGAAGAAACGGGGCTGAAGAAAAAGAAGAGGCGTTTGGAAGAAGCATCAGAAGGCGGCAGTGGGTTATTGCTGACGGGCTGTCAGGCGACCTCAGTGGTTCACCATGAACGCAAATGAGTTAATCTTCTGGTCTGTGATGTACATCTTCTCAGCCAGTTTCCAATCTGCGGCTTAGCTCTTCAGAGTGTGGGGAAGGAAGCACAGTCCCTCACGACTGGGCCGAGTCAGGGGACAGGAGGCAGACGAGGGGTGTGGGGCTCTCACGTACTTCTGGGGAGTCAGAGTCGGAGGAGACAAGCAAAAGGGGCCAGTGCACTACACGGGGAGAGCCGAACACCATGTTCTAAACCCAGAAAAGGCAAAAATACAGAATTCCAGTAAGACGGCTAACAAATTGGAGCCTAGCTATAAACTTGTGTGGAATTGCCCAATCATATTTATTTTCAAAACTCAACACTACATACATAACATTTATGCAGAAGACACTAGAATCCATTTAAAGAATTAAAAAAGTACATATTCATTCCCAGATCATATGACACATTTAGAAAAGTGCCAAACACTGGCTCACACGTCAAGGATCAGTCTACACCAAAAATCAATACTGGTAAAGCTAAGGACAGAGAGGTAAAGGTATGAAAGCACAGAAGATAGTAGGTTCTGTGACAAAGGAAAAGAAATATAGCATGAGAGAGGAGATGAGCAATGGGGAGAGATGGAGGGAGGAAGGGGGGAGCCAAAAGAAAGGGAGAGAAAGGAATCAGAACTTCCTACAAAAGGAGCTATCGGGTATTATAAAAAGGTCAGCGTTGTGCTGTGCATTGTGATGTGTGTGTGTGTGTGTGTGTATGTCTATACCCTTAGCACTTAGAGAACAAGGCAAGAGGATTGCCAATTCAAGGCCAGCCTGAACTACACAGTGGAACTCTGTCTCAAACAAACACCACAGGTTAATAGTCACAATAGATAAAAACTGAAGTGCTAACTATCCAAAATAAAGACTAGAGACACAGGCCGGAAGCAAAGCATGGCCCAGGATTTTCTGTAGCCATGAAATGTGTTATTAGGACAATTGGAGAGCTCTGAAGAGAATGTAGATTAGATAAGTCTTTTATTATCATTGGTTTCCTGGATTTTAAAAACTGGTCTATGGTTCTAGAGAGAATGCCCTTGTTTTAGGAAATAAGGAGCAGGATACTAGGGGGTAAGGATCCATCATGCCTGTAAATTAAGTGGTTCAGAAAAGGTCAGTGTATGTGATGCAGGGACACAGACAAAACAAACGGGGGGCACTAATACCAGGGAACTCACAATGGGCATAAGGAGAGTTTTCATCATATTCTTTTTAATTTTTCTTTAAAAACTTTGTGTGTGTGTATGCGCATGCACATGTGTGCATGTGTATCTGCCACAGCACACAGCATACCTGTGGAGATCGAAGAACAACTGTCCGAAGCCTCCTTTGTCCTCCGCCTTGCTCCTAGGCAGCATCTCTGCTGCACGGCGATGTGCTCTGTGCCCAGGCTGGCTGGCCCATGAGCTTTCTTTGGTCTCTGCCTCCCGTCACATGTAGGGAGTGGTGGGATTACAGATGTGTAACCAGGCTGTCCTCTTTTCAAAAAGATTTTGGGGACTGAACTCAAGTTGTCAGGCTTCTACAGAAAGAGCCTTTCCTTACTTACTGAACCACTTCCCTGACTCCTCTTTCAAATTTTCTAGAAGTTTGAAATTAAGTAAAAAAAAAAAATTTTTTTTAATGTACATGGTGCATGTGTTAAAAATTTTTAAATTCATGTAGTCAAGATTTCAATTTTGGATAAGCATCCCATTATCCCCTTTATATTTTAAATATTTCATAATTTAAAAGAAAAAATTAAATCTAGCCACTTATCCTTAAAAGGACTCCATGGGTCAGAAGAGCTGAGTTGCTTTCCACCGGACACAAGGTCACCTGTGGACAGGACAAAGTACCCTCAGGCCTGCACTCCCCACTAAGGCTTTAAGCACGCAGGGCAGGACGGAGAAGCTGAAAGTGACCTGACCAGCCTGCCCAGCTCTGTGGCTCTGGTCTGACAGCCACAGGGGCTTTTTTTAGTTATATGAAGGACACAGAGATAATAAACATGTAAAGAAACCTAAAACGCGTTTACTCGTTATTTAGTTCCTGTACATGTACGCCAGTGTACCAAGATGTACGCATCTCACTGTAAGCAAAGCACCGCACTAACACAGAAAGGTTCTAAATGTAAACAAAAGGGGTCCTTGAGATGTCTCAGCAGGTAAGGACACTTGCCCAGCAAGCCCGCCCATCTGTGTCTGATCTGCAGAACCCGCCATGGCTAGGGAACCAACTCTGGAAAGTTATGTATCCTCTGGCTTCCACATGTGCACTGTGGTACGAACATGTCTACAACACACACACACACACACACACACACACACACACGATAAACAATCAAACCCACAACCCAACAATGAAAAGGGCCTGGAATGAGTTTGTCAGTGGCTTTATGCTCGCTCTGTCTTTTGCTGCCTCATTTCGCTTTTGTTTCTGGAGAGGTTTCATTTATCCAGTTTTATTAGGGTGAGTTATCCAAAGGGAGGCCCCATGGCCATCAGCTTGTTCCATATTACACACCCCGTGAGTGATAAGGCCGGAATGCACCTTCTCTGTCTGAATCCACGTCACTGATGATGAGGACAGCTGCATTTCAGACCAAAGCCCCTGGGGATGAGTCTTGCTGGACAGGTGAGGAGGTGAAAAGCCACCCTCTAGAAATGCTCCAAACGTCTCAAGCTTAGAGCAGAAACTTCAAAACCCCTGGGGAAGGTCTTCGCCATGAGTTAGTTACCTGGGGAAGGTCTTCGCCATGAGTTAGTTACCTGTGGGATTCTGGGATCTGAAGGCCAGCATACCTGGTCTTTACAGTCTGAATCTTCCCGAGAGGATGGTTAAAGGGCCCTTTGACCAGTTTTGTGCTCCCCCAATCCAAATGAGACAAACTGATAGATCAGGAATAATTTTAGTGTATACAAAAGAAGGCAGAAACATCTGCAAAAACCAAAGCTGACATCTGAAGCAGTCGGGGTGACTGCCTGGGCACACATTTTCCTGCATCATAAATGCCATAAGGTGGATCAAGAGAGCATGTGATTTTATAGGCCTGCATCCAGGCACCTCTGTCCAGACCTTTTTTATTGTTAGCTTTTGGTACAGGGTCCAAACTATGTAGCCTAGTTTGGCCTTGAACTCATGATCATCCTGCCGCAGCCTCTCAGGTGCCAGAATTATAGTTATGCGCTACCATGCTCAGCTGTTTCCTGTCTGATTGGTATTTTGCTGTCTCCTGGTCAGGTGACCTTTAGTATTTGACCTGATCTAGCAACGAATCTAATGAGTCACTCTACTCAATATGTAACCTCCCTGGTTGTAGTTTCCTTGGACGTATAAGAAGGAAATAATAAATGGGGTGGTGGTAGCAGCACACTTTTAATCCCAATACTCAGGGAGGCAGAGGCAGGCAGATCTCTGTGAGTTCGAGGCCAGCCTGGTCTGCAGCGAGAGTTCACAGCCAGAGATACACAGAGAAACCCTGTCTTGAAAAATCAAAAAAAAAAAAAGGGAAATAATAAAAGTATATCACCCCAGCAGCACTGGGGACCCTGTCTTGAAAAACTAAACCAAATCAAACAAAAATCAAAAACCTTAAATCAAACCAATTCAAACAAAACAACAACATACACAAATACAAATAACAAACAAATAAACAAAGCCCTAACTCATGAAGATCGTGACGATCGATGGGGAAACCATGAGGGTCTGTGATGCACAGTGAGTACTCACACATGTTTTTCTTCTCCACCTCTGCACACACATAGAACAACAATGGCCACGTGAGGGCCGAGCCTCCCCACATCGCAGACTCTGCTCTATGCACACTGTTAGGAACTCACTAACGTGCATCGCAGCCCTCACAGTGAACACCTTCATTTTATAAATGAGGATAATGAGACACAGGCAGGACAAACGAGTTTGCCCAAGTTCAGCAGGGCACGAAATGACAGAGCCAGGGCTCATTCCAGACAGCTGGGCTCAAACCCAGCATTTCTAACCACCACATGTGGAACCCATTCTGCTGTCATTGCCAGCCCTCCACGCTTGCTCTGCACGTCCTTCCGGTCTGTCTCCTGAATCAAGAAAACACCTGTGAAGGTAGAGTTACCTGGGGACGGAACTGCCAGTCACAGTCATCCTTATTTTTGTTTAATTCTTTGTTGTTCTTTGCGTAATATTTTCAAAATTTCAATATCAAACTATTGAAATTAACACTCCAAGAGAATTTATTAAATCTACATTATATCCTTACAACCAGACATCTAGGATATTTGTTCAACCTCTATACCTTTGTGGATATCACCTGTTAATAATAACCAATTTTTTCAATAATGTCACTTATGAATAACTTGCTGTAACTAAAACGATATAATACATATATATAAAGCAAAGAGAGAAACTGGTGAATGAGTCATAAATCATATGCTTTTAAGTATAAAGTTTTTTAAAAACCTACCAGTCACAAAAATGTATTATAAATTGCTCTTCTATGCCAAAGAGGATAAAGATGATTGCTATTTTATTCTCAAGATGGAACTGCCAATTTAAGCATCCTTTCTATAAAACAATACAAAATATAAGCTTTTAAATTTTCTAGGAAACTTTACCCTAAAATTCTACTTCCTTAAACGTGTCTCTTGAAGAACTGAAAATGTAGAAAAAATAGATATAAATCACAGCACAGTTACAAAAGCAATTTTGTTGGTAATAAATTCTTTGCAGTGTTTAAAAAAGGAAAACAAAAGTAGGCTGGCAGTGGTACACGCTTTAATCCCAGCACTAGGGAGGCAGAGGCAGGCAGATCTTTGTGAATTTGAGGTCAGCCTGAGTATAGCCAAGGCTACACTGAGAAACCCTGTCTCTAAAAACCAGGGTAAAAAGCAACTATGGAAGAAAGAGTTTATTTTGACTTAGGGTCTCGGGGGATAAAAATTCATCATGATAAGGGGCAGCGTGGCTGTACATGGACAAAGTGGTAGGAGGTGGGAAAGCGGAGAGATCAGCCATTAACACAAAGCACAAAGCAGAGAGANGGGGAGAGAGTGAGAGAGTAAATTGGAAGTGTTGGTGAGGCAGCCTAAACCTTCAAAGCTATCCCCCAATGACTTACCTGCTCAGTAAGGCTGCACCACTAACTAGGGACCCAGGCAGTGTTTCGCTACCCAACCAAAGGGAGGGGGGCATTTCTCATTTAAACTCCCACACTCATTTAGTCTGACTTGACTACAGAATCTTTCCTTCAATATGATGCCCACTAACCTCCAGACGATTCATGGTGCACACCCTAAAAAAACCACTTGAGTAGGAAAGTGCAGTTCTTTTCAAAAATTATAATTTTACTGATTGAGCCTCTGATATAAGCTATTGAGACTTAGTGCTGATGTTGTAAATTAAGGCAAACACAGATTCTCTACTAACTTGCTGCTTGCCAAAATAATACATAATAAAATTGCAGATTGCCTTGGACTTAACTTGTGACATATCATCATTATGATATATTCACATGTTGAAATAATATAAAAGGATTTACATCAGTAACCCACAGGGTTAAGTGTATTTATGCTTATAACCTTGCTCTTATCCATTAAAATATTTTTATGCAAGTATAGTTATAAAAAGTGTGAAGTGCATTTTGCTGTATGATTTTAAATAAAGACAAAAGAAGAGCAAATTCTACCATTTAAGGGACAGTATTCAGTGTTCATCGAGTTGCCCTCCCAGTACTATTCTATGTCTCTGTTTCATTCATATCTGTTCCTCCTACCTAACGTTTCTAAACCACATGCCCTACCTTGCAATGTACAAATCCAAACCCATCATGTCTGGACCGCGGCAGAAGTCACCCCGAAATGTGGCTTATGACAGATTGTGCTTGTGCTGTGGGTAAAGGCATTCAATGATAGGGTTGAGTTTCATCCCTGAGATCTCCATGGTGGAAGACGAGAGCAGGTCCCATAAGTTATTTTCTGACTCCCCATGTATGTTGCACACATGCATGCATAAATAAATGTAATAGAAGTTGTTCCAAAACGGTATCTTTTCTGTTAAATTTGTAATGCTGAAAATTGAACCTAGGGTCCTATGAATGCTAGAAGCAAACTGTACAACTGAGTTGTGAGCCCAGCCTTCTTTTTCTTTTGATACAGGTGCAAGTTGCCTAGGCTGGTCTGGAATTATTCATTCTATAGCCCAGACAAACCCTTGAGTTTTCCATTCTCCTGTCTCTGCCTCATAGCTGCAATTACAGGCCTGTGCCCCAGGCACAGGTGAGGTTGTTGGTTTGTTGTTTTCTTTTGCTAAGACAGTCTCACTATGTAGTAACAGGCTGTCATTCTTGACCCTCTAGCCCAGACTATCCTCACCATCACTATGTGGGTGCTGGGATCACAGATGCAATACATGGCTGAAGAGGAATCTTCCCCAAGACAGGCTTTCAATGTATAGTCACAAGTGACTTGGAATTCACTGTGTAGATGAGACCGCACAGAGTTCTGGAGATCTGTCTGCCTCTGCCTCCCAAGTGCTAGAATTAATGGCATATGCTGTTTTGCCAGACTTGAAGTTGAAATATATGTATGTAACAGTAATTAATGAAAAAAGAAGCCATGATTTTTTACATTATTTTTAATTAAAATGAGATAACTTCAAAAAAACAAGTGAGCAAAAATAAATGTAGAGAAAAAGTTATCCTGAATATCAGAGAAAATAATTATATATTTATTTAACACCAAGAACAGTATCATACATAATATATAGTAATAATCCTAAAATGTTTAATATTCCGCGGAGATGGAAAGATGGCGCGGGACACAAACGAACCCTTTATTAGAGGGTGTGCAGCACTGGCCCGTGAGGAAAGGTGAACAGGGTGGAAGAGAGAGCTGAGAATGGCTCCTTTAGCTTTTGAAGGCTTCCCAGCACGTGCGCATGAGGGGAAAGACTTGTCTACGTCAGACGCTGATGAAGGGTGGTGCTATGCCCTGCGCCTGCTGGTGATGCAGTAGCCGGCGACTCACGCATGTGCACCCGGGAGATGTGTGCTGGCCTCCGAGCCCAGAAGTGCAGCCTTATGGGTGGCTAAAGGAATTACATATAGAACATACAGTTTGAAAGATGCATGCATCAATTGAGACCATGAATTTGAAAGAGAGCAAGGCTGGGCATACGTGAGGGTTTGGAAGGAGGAAATGTAATTATATTATAGTCTAAAAAATAGAAATAATTTTTTAAAACCCTACATATTATGTGGGCTGGGGTTATATCTCAGTTGGTAGAGCCCTTGCCTATCATGCATGAAGCCCTAGGTTCAATCCTTAGCACTGCATAACCTAAGTATGTGGTAGGCACCAACACCTCAGCATTTGGAGGTGGAGGCAGAGGACAAAAGTTCAAGGTCATCTTCCACGAAAGAATTTGAGGTCTGCCTGGGCTAATGAGTCCCTGTCTCAAAAAATAAAAGTATATACTATATACGCATAGAAAACTTTAGTGCTGGTGATCTCTAACTGCTAAGAGACAACTTTACCTTTCTTTTAGACTTGTTTCCTAAACATTCTATGACAAGCCATTCCCTCAATACTTAAAAAGAAGTAAAAAAGACAAGCATAATAACAAGATGCTTTCTTTAAAAAGTGTTCTTATAAGTTGCCAAGCAGTAATTCTCAAACTGTGATTTTCCTATCACCAGAATCACCAGCCAGGACCTTTTTCTAGGATTAAATCCTTCAATTCCACTTCCTAGCCTGGCAAATCACTGCAATTCCCTACCCGGCCACCCTCTTACAACCATTCCACTACCCAACCCTTGTAGTGGTCGTGAACATCAGACCCTCTATCACACAATTCTTTTTTACTCCTGTTTTCACCAAGCAAACTCCTTTCTGCCCAAGAGGAAAGTGCGGCGGGACGCCACACACAGCATCCTTGGAAGTGTGTTCTGACTCTTCCGCCTGGGCCAGAGGAGGAAAAAAATAAACTACAAAAGAGATCCAGTTAAAAATACAACTACCGACAAGCCCCGCGAGTCATCTTCTTCCTTTC
>LOEQ01000084.1:550732-561011 GCA_001685075.1 Bramus lutescens | reverse complement strand
AGCAGCACCAGCTGCTGGGAGTGGAGGAGGTGACCGACCCGGACGTGGTGCTGCACAATCTGCTGCGGAACGCACTGCTCGGGGTGACGGGGGCGCCCAAGAAGAACACGGAACTGGTAAAGGTGATGGGCCTCTCAAACTACCACTGCAAATTACTGTCGCCCATATTGGCACGCTATGGGATGGACAAACAAACAGGCCGGGCCAAGCTTCTCCGGGATATGAACCAGGGCGAACTGTTCGATTGCGCCTTACTGGGTGACCGTGCCTTCCTCATCGAGCCCGAGCACGTCAACACTGTGGGTTATGGCAAGGACCGCTCCGGGAGCCTCCTGTATCTACATGACACCCTCGAGGACATCAAACGGGCCAATAAAAGTCAGGAGTGCCTCATCCCAGTGCATGTGGATGGGGACGGACACTGCCTGGTGCACGCTGTGTCCCGGGCCCTCGTGGGCCGAGAGCTCTTTTGGCATGCCCTGAGGGAGAATCTCAAGCAGCACTTCCAGCAGCACCTCGCCAGCTATCAGGCCCTGTTTCATGACTTTATTGATGTGGCCGAGTGGGAGGACATTATCAACGAGTGTGACCCTCTGTTTGTGCCACCCGAAGGTGTCCCCTTAGGCCTGAGGAACATCCACATATTTGGCCTTGCTAACGTGTTACATCGCCCCATCATCCTCTTAGACTCGCTCAGTGGCATGAGAAGCTCTGGCGACTATTCAGCCACCTTCCTACCTGGGCTTATCCCTGCAGAGAAATGCACTGGGAGAGATGGTCATCTGAACAAGCCAATCTGTATCGCGTGGAGTAGCTCTGGTCGAAACCATTATATTCCCTTGGTAGGGATAAAAGGGGCGGCCTTGCCCAAACTGCCCATGAATTTGCTTCCTAAAGCATGGGGTGTGCCTCAGGATCTTATTAAGAAGTACATCAAACTTGAGGAGGATGGTGGTTGTGTTATTGGAGGAGACAGAAGTTTGCAGGATAAGTACCTACTTCGGCTGGTTGCTGCTATGGAAGAAGTCTTTATGGACAAGCATGGTATCCATCCTAGTTTGGTTGCTGATGTACATCAGTATTTCTACAGAAGGACTGGGGTGATAGGAGTTCAGCCCGAGGAAGTTACAGCAGCTGCTAAAAAAGCAGTGATGGATAATCGCCTTCACAAGTGTTTGCTCTGTGGTGCCCTTTCTGAACTTCATGTTCCTCCTGAGTGGTTGGCTCCAGGAGGGAAACTGTATAACCTGGCAAAAAGTACTCACGGACAGCTGAGGCCTGACAAAAATTACAGCTTTCCCTTAAACAATTTGGTTTGTTCATATGATCCAGTGAAAGATGTTCTGGTACCAGACTATGGATTGAGTAATCTAACAGCTTGTAATTGGTGCCATGGCACATCTGTGCGAAGAGTCAGAGGAGATGGCTCTATTGTGTATTTGGATGGAGACAGAACTAATTCCAGGTCTACTGGTGGCAAATGTGGTTGTGGATTCAAACACTTTTGGGAAGGTAAAGAATATGACAACCTCCCAGAGGCTTTTCCCATCACTTTGGAGTGGGGAGGAAGAGTGGTCAGAGAAACCGTTTATTGGTTCCAGTACGAAAGTGATCCAGCTTTGAATAGTAATGTTTATGATGTTGCAATGAAGCTTGTTACCAAGCACTTTCCAGGTGAATTTGGAAGTGAGATCCTAGTTCAGAAAGTTGTCCACACCATATTGCATCAGACTGCAAAAAAAAATCCTGACGATTACACTCCTGTAAATATAGATGGTGCTCATGCTCAGAGAGTTGGAGATGTGCAAGGACAAGAATTGGAGTCTCAGCTACCAACTAAAATTATTCTTACTGGACAGAAAGCAAAAACTTTGCACAAGGAAGAGTTAAACATGAGTAAAACTGAAAGAACTATTCAACAGAACATCACAGAACAAGCTTCTGCAGTGCAGAAACGGAAAACAGAGAAATTAAAACAAGAGCAAAAGGGGCAGCTCAGAACTGTTTCCCCAAGCACTGTTCGTGATGGCCCATCATCTGCACCTGCCACCCCGACCAAGGCTCCCTACTCACCTACAACTTCTAAGGAGAAGAAGATTCGAATAACAACCAATGATGGACGACAGTCCATGGTTACCCTTAAGTCTTCAACAACCTTTTTTGAACTTCAGGAAAGTATAGCCAGAGAGTTCAGCATTCCTCCATATTTACAGTGTATTCGATATGGCTTTCCCCCTAAAGAGTTACTGCCACCCCAGGCAGGAATGGAAAAGGAGCCAGTTCCCTTACAGCATGGTGACAGAATTACAATAGAGATCTTAAAAGGCAAAGCCGAAGGTGGTCAGCCGGCTGCAGCCCACTCAGCCCACACTGTGAAACAAGAAGAGATTGCTGCTACTGGCAAACTGTCGTCCAAGGAACTTCAGGAGCAAGCTGACAAAGAAATGTATTCCTTGTGTCTTTTAGCGACGCTGATGGGTAAGAGCAATTGAGATCTGGTGGTGTACCATAGTTGTGAGTATAACAGTAGTTACCATAAATACTTGATTCTGTACTTTAGGAGAAAATTATTTTCTTTAATGTTTTGGTATTATAAATATGATTATCGAGTGATTGTTAGAAAAACATAACTACAAAATGAAAGTAGTTCCTCAACTGTCAGCAGATTTATTTAGATATACCAATATTTAAATAATATTTTTCAAAAATTGTTTAAAAAAACAAATGTATCTAAAGACCTTTCTTTTTCTCCCAGTCTGAGCTCTTAGGCCCTTTTATTTTGATCCTTTTCATTTATTTTTAATTTCATTTTCCTGCCTGTCATGTGGTTTCAGGACTTCCTGTTTGATGAATTGCAGTTTCTGGTGTTTATAGTCTGCACTCCCACCCAATAGCCTATCGCCTCCATTTCCTGTTTTCCCTTTCCTTCGTCATGTTTTTCGTATGTGTACACAAGTTTTGTGTTTAATTTCATGGTTTAGTGACTGCCATAATTGCAGTGAATAGCTCATAAGAAATGAACAAAGATGGCAATGGGGTTAAAATTTCTTTTTAATAATTTAGCATAAATTAAAGGAAAATATATTATCAGCTAAATACATAATTTCATCCTTTAGATGACTTGGGATACTGCTTCATGGTACTTTTTTTCATTATTGCTTAACCTTTGTCTTTTAAGTTTGTGTTAGCATGCTTTACACAAGTTTTGAAGTATGAAGTAAAATTTGAATGTTAGATGTTAGAAAGGCCTTAATTTTTGCTGAAACTAGAAGAACTCTAGCTAGAAAGGTGCTGGCTTTTGATTCTGTTTTCTCAGACTACTGAAAAGTACTGAGTTGGGCCTTGGCCTTCTATAATGAAGATTTATTATTACTGGTTTATTAAGTTGGGAGCCTGTTAGTTAATGGGAGATCTAAAAATTGTACAAATTTTCAAGTTGCTATTGTTGATTTTAGTTTGGCAGGCATAAAAACTGAATTGGAGAAAATGACCTAGGTATTTCCATATTTCTGAGACGCCGTGGTGTCTTAGAGACTGCATGGAATAGAGTAGTATGTATGGAATCAGAAGACACAATTTGACTCTTGTCCCTGTTAATTACTAACTTAGTGATTTCACGAAAATTATTAACTCCCCAGGACTTCAGTTGCTTCTGTAGAAAATATCTCTTGTAGTTGATATGAACATGGGTGAAATGTTCTTAGAACTCTGAAAAAAATTAAATAACATCTTTACAAAATGTATAAAATTAGGTATAAAATGTTATAAAATAACATTTTAAAACTGACAATTTCTCAAGTTAAAAACAGGATAGTAATGTCTTTCCTTTTCTTTCTTTTGGTTTTTCGAGACAGGGTTTCTCTGTGTAGTCCTGGCTGTTCTGGAACTCACTCTGTAGAGCAGGCTGACCTCAAACTCATGGAGATCCACCTGCCTCTGCCTCCCAAATGCTGAAATTAAAGGTGTGCAGCACTACGGTTCGACTGGTAATATATTTTATAATGAAAATTATTAAAAATACCAGTTTATAATTTCTTTTAAAAAATTGATTTACGCTTCCTACATCCAATTTTCTGAGAACTAGAGGGTAATGAGTTCCCCAAGATACCACCTTCTCTTCCAATCCTGTCCCTCTTTTAATATTGTTGGTGTCCACAATGCATCTGATTTTTTTTAGACTTTATTATAGATACAGTTTTCTGCCTACATGTATGCCTGCAGGCCAAAAGAAGGCGCCAGATTACAAATGGTTGTGAGCCATCATGTGGGTACTGGGAATTGAACTCAGGACCTTTGGAAGAACAGTCAGTGCTCTTAACCACAGCCATCTCTCCAGCCCCTGCATCTGATTTTTTTATATGTATGTATCTATTGCCAACACAGAATTTAAGTATAAAGGTATATTTTACTAATTTGAGAGAATTGTGCTTTAAGGACTAACACTAGCCTGGCATGGGGGTGCACACCTGTAATCCTAGCACTCCAAGCGTTTGGGAACTTAAGGCGTGAAGATCATGAGTTTGTCTTGAGCCTTGACTGCGTAGCAGAACTCTGTCTGCAGTGATGACAACAGCAACAACAAAAGATCAGAACCCCAAACAAGCAAAGCACTATGACAGTGACTGCCCCGTCCAAATATTAGTCATCTCTCTGGTAGTTTTAATTATGTAGAGAAGATAATGCTTTAAAAGTAATGTGTTTGTAAAAATATTAGTTTTGGAAGACCATATATCAAATATAGAATATTTAGGAACTTGACATTTAGATTGACGATGCTAGAAAGCAACAGGAATTATTTAGAAAATTGCAAAAACAAAAAATTGGAAAAACACAGAAATTAGCTGCCTTTATATTTGTTTAGAAAATAGCTTCTCAAGCTTTACAATACTTATTTATCTTGTCACTAATAGTTTTGAATATGTCCTCTAAAGGTTTGAGAGACTTGTTTACTATTCTAATTTATTTTTATATTCTATTCATTTTCCTTATAGCACCTATTACAAACTTAATGATATTATTTGTTTATTTGTACCTCCCTATACTGGATTTTAAGTCTACAAACAGAGTATAACCTGTTTTAATGAATACGTGATCACTGACACATTGTATGATACCAAGCAGATGCTTGCTGAGTGAATAAACAGATTGCTAGCTCATCGAAATGAATGTATGCTGTGAGCCTGAGACTATGTCAGAGGTACAAAGATGAATGAGATACAGTTCCTTCCTTCTATTAAGAATGAAGGGTTTATTTGGGTTTATGGTTTCAGAGAGATAAGAGTTCATTATCATCACGGCAGGGAAGCATAGCAACCTGCAGGCATGGTATCTGAAGCAATAAGCTGAGATCTCACTCTTCCCCCTGCCCCACTGCCTTCCAGACAGGGTTTCTCTATAACAGCCTTGGCTGTCCTGAAACTTGCGTCTGTTCACCAGGCTAGACTTGAACTCACAGAGATCTGCTTGCCTCTGCCTCCCAAGTGCTGGGATTAAAGGTGTGCACCACCACTGCTCCCTGGCTAAGATCATATTTTAAGATGGCAGCAGGAAGCAGAGAGCTATTGGGAATGGCTGGAGGAGACTTTAAACTTCCAAACCCTTGCCTAGTGAAGTACTTCCTCCAGCAGGACCACACTTCTAACCCTTGGAACAGTACCACCAACTGGGAACAATCAGTTGCTAGAGACTGTGGGGACATTTCTTATTCGTATCATCACAGCTTGCCAGAAGGGTGTCTGCTAAGGGAATTGCCTGTTTTTATAGCTTTCATTAAAACATGACCAGCCTTATTTTCTATCAACATAAAAATGATAAACCCCAAAGATAACCAATATAGCATTTAAAAAACTCTTATTTGAGATTATGCACATATATCCACATATATATCTCTAAATATCTATCTATATAGAGATATTTGGAGATTCGTGAAATGTGCTGACTTTTAATAGCTACGAACATGTGTTTTTCTTTTTTTTTGAGTTTTTTTTTAACTCATAGCTTCAGTTGGTTCCATTTATCATGGTGGGGAAGATGTGATGAGGCACAACTTATATCATGGAGGTCACGAGACAGAAAAGCACTGTTCTGAGTTTTTATTTGTTTTTGTGGTGCTAGGATTGAACCTGGGCCCTTACCTTCTTTTGTTTTTAAGATCAATATTCATTAAATAGATTTTGTATGTATATCAACAAAATAATACATAGTTACTCAGTATGGGCATTCATGGAACTAGTCATAGTTGCTTTGAATCATATGATGGTAGTATAAAATACAATAGTATTTTTTCTGTAATATTTCACATGTATTTTTAATCCATTTTATTCAGACCACTGGAGTTTATCGAACTTAATTTTTAACAGACTGCTATCTTCGTATAGTGTTTAAATCAACCCAATTATGGCTTTGTACAATATGTTACTACAGTTCCGTGTAGACCAAGTATTTGTATTTTGTTTTATGGTAGCTATGATGGATATGGTCTAGTATAAGAATTTGGCTGATTTTCTTTTTTCTTAGTATTATATTTTATTTTCTGATTATCATGGCTTTATCAGGAGGTAAAGATAGGGGCTAGGTAAAAACAAGATTTGTCTGTAGTTTACTTAAAATGTGATTTTATGTCAGTTTACTATCAGCTTTTGAGAAAATAGAGAAGTTTGTTGGGTTTTATGACACTGTTTTTCTTCCTGAAAGGACTGTGACTTTTTACTATGTAGCTTAAAAATATAGGGCCTACTTGGATCAATCCCCAGCACCCAAAAGCCTCATAACACCTTGTAATGTCTTTTTCTTTTTTATGTATTGGTGAATGTGGTACTGATAGTTGAATCTAGGGCCTCACATATGCTTAGGAAGCATGCTTCTGCTTGGATATGAGCCTGTCCTAATACCTCAGGAGTTTCCAAAATCACATGAGAACTCAGATTTTTTTTTTAAGGTGACATTGGATTGCTTTATTATCTCTATATTTTTTCTTCAAATGCTGGGTAAAAGTTTGAAATCTAGATCATGCTTCTTCTTATTGTTACTCCTTATGTGCCATTGGATGGTTCTACTTATTTATATGTGGTACATTTGTAGTAAGAATAGTCATAATATGAAGTTGATGCATATATATGGGTCTTTACATATACAATACAGGAGATATGTAATTATGCTCTGAAGATTTAAGTTAATCACTTTCTGTGACTTAGCCATTTGATATATTTTACTTACTTTTATTTTTCTTCCAAAGAATTCTGATATTTATAAAATAAGATGTCATAGTTCTTAACATTGTACTTCCCAGGGAAAAAAATTAATAATCATTACATTCATACAGACTCCTGTGTGTACACATTCTTGTACATGATTGGGTTTTTGGTCCATGGATATGCATTATAAATGCATCCTTTAACACTTAATGGTAACACTAAAAACTAGATTTACTTAAGGGACTGAGCATTAAGTAGAATCAGGGATATGTTTCTTAGAATAGTTTTGACTGGACTGGCAAGATGGCTCAGCAGGTAAAGGCACTTGCTGCCAAGCCGGAAGACTTGAGTTTGATCCTGAGCAGCCGATAAAAGGAGAGAACTGAATCCTGAAGAAAGTTCTCTGTGGGATTTGAGCATTGCCCTCCAAATAAATACATGTAATTAAACAACAACAACAACAAAAACACAACCTTTAGAGACTGTTTTGAGTATTGATAAAAGCAAATGTTTAATGTAGGAGGAGCAGAAAGTTGGTAAATGAATGCCTTTAACAGTCTTTCTAATAGAAACTTCATTTTAGTTCAGACTTAGTTCTCAAAAATTGTTTATTTAAGATCTAGGAATATAGTTCAGTTGATAAAATGCTTGTCTGGCATGCATGAAGCCCCAGCTCTGTGTGAAACTAGCTATGCTGGTACATGCCTGGTTTGTAATCTCATCACTGAGTGGGTGGAGGTAAGAGAATCTGTAATAAAAGGTCATTTCCAGCTATCTGGGTGACATGAACCTAGTCTCTAAAACCAATAAACAAATAAATAAATAGCACTATTCATTTCACTATTTAGTTCATTAAGTTTTAAATTTTTTATTACATTTATTTATTTTGTGCATGTGCTGCTGGGTACACGTGGAAAACAGGACAACCTGTGTGAGTTGATTCTCTCCTTCCATGTGGGTCTGAGGGATCAAACTCAGGTTGGCAGGCTTGTCAGCAAATGTATTTATCTATTGAGCCACCTTGCAAATCCAAGTTCAGAGTTTTAAGTATTTGAGTCTTTAAAATATATTTCATATGGGAGGTGGGTAGGTGGGTAGGTAGAGCATTCATTGTAAGTCTAGTGCTGTGGTGGGTGGAGCCCCAAGGATCATTTACACTCTAGCTTCAGTGACAGAACAAGGTAGAGACTGATAGAGCAGGACCTTGCTGTCCTCCTCTGACATTTGTGTGTCTGCACACATACACAACCTGGACATGCATTCCATGTGTGTGTGTGTATACACACATTATAATTATAAACACACACACACACACAATTTCATATAGGATGTTAAGAGTTTTTAGTTTGTTTTCAAGTTGCAAAGTAGAAACTTCAAATTGACTTTTACTTATATATTTTAATTTAACTGATTTAATAACAATGCATTTGTGTGGTAAGGTATGATAGTTCAGTACATCTGTTCACTGTGTAATGATCAAATCAGGGATATTGGCTTATTTATCACCTCAGATACATAATTTCCTGGGTTGGGAACATTAAAATACTTGTCTGTTAGCTATTTTGAAACATACAGTTAATTGTTTTCAACCATAACTAATATACTATGGTGTAGAATATTGGGTTATTCCTCTTAAAACCTGGTATTGTAGTGCACATCTACAATTACTGCACACTTGAGGTGAGGTAAGAGTATTACTGTCAGTTTGAGGCCGGACTAGGCTATATTTCTAAAATTAAACTGGGTCAAAAAACCTTTTTTAAAAAGTTATTCTTCTTGTACTGCAATATTATAACACCTACTAGCTGTTTTATCTGAATCTCCCCCTTCCCAGCTTTTCTCCAAATTGCCATCAGAAATATTTATAGTTAGAAAATTGGAACGATGACTTTTCAAAAACATTTATATTCATTTGTGCACCTGTGTCCCTGTGGAGGTCAAAGGACAATTTGTGGGAGTCAGTTCTCTCCTACCGTGTGGGTCCCAGGAACAAGTGCAGGTTCCTGGACTTGGAAGTGCTCTAGCCACTCAGAACTATTGTGCCAGCCTATGGCAGCCTTTTAAAAGTTCACCTCTGTTTTATTCTTAGAAAACTAGATATTCTCGGGACTGGAGAGATGGTTCTTGTTAAGAGCACTGGTTTCTCTTCCGGAGGTCCTAGTTCAGTTCCCAGCACCCAATCCCATGGTAGCTCACAGCCATCTGTAATGGCATCTGATGCTCTCCTCTGTCATGCAGGCATACATGCAAATAGAGTACTAATATATGTAAGTAAATAAATCTGAAGAAGAAAAGAAATGTATATTCTTTTTTCATTTTATTATTTATTTTTAGAAGTATATATTCTTAAAACAAATCTTTTTAACATAAATTTAAAAAATTAAAATCACTTCTCAAATAGAAAAAAAGCATTACAGTGAGAAGAAAATCATCCGGAATACTACTGCTATATGTGTCTTCTGTTTAAGGAGGAGAACTGAAGGCTGGAGGAGGGCTCCAGAAGTCCGCAGAAAGAGGTGTTTATGGTGCTGCATGCACTTTGCCATCTTCACATGTCGTGCACCAACTAGGAATATTGTACTGTTATACTATGAAAACAACTAGCTCTAAAGCTAGTTAGGAGGCTATCACAGAAAAATGTGTTGATATAATGGAGACTTTACCATGAAATGCCTCTTAAGAGTTTGTCCTATTGAGATGGAGCCCCTTTTTTTTTTTTCAGAGTTTGACTTATTGGACTATTGGAAATAGGTAGTGCTGTTGGGAGTTACCTTTTACAGATCTGCTGCTCCCAGAGGACGGTTATTCTACTTCAAAATTCCCCCTCTCTGAGTTGTTTTTAGGCATTGTTCCCTTTCAAGGGAAAACCTCTCTTCCTTTTTTTTTTTTAATGTTGTGTATTAATGTTTTGCTTACATTTATATCTGCACCATTTGCCTGCCTGGTACCCACAAAAGCCAGAAGAAGGTGTCACATCCCCTGGAACTAGAGAAAGCTGATTGTAAGTTGCCAGTTAGGTGCTGAGAATCAAACCCAGGTCCTGTAGAAGAGGAGCCAGTGCTCTTCTGTGCCATCTCTCCAGCCGG
>LOEQ01000084.1:531091-550722 GCA_001685075.1 Bramus lutescens | reverse complement strand
GGGGGGAGGGAAAAACTTACCCATTCATTGTGTTTGTTCAACCAGTATTAAGAATGCAGTTGTTCAGCCCTGTGCCAGGTCCTGGGAATAGAAAGTCTGATATGCCACGGACCTTTCCCTGAGTCTGAAAACCTTTTAGTTTAGAAGAAGAAAGAGAAAAAGTAAATTATCAAGCTATGACAGTGACCTTGGTGTGTGTGTACATATTGACATCAAAGTATTACCCAATCACTCAGACTGTATAGAGAAGTGGCACTTAAATAGAATTTTATACTTTATTTTTTTTGTGTGCTTATTTAATTTTGTATTTGTGTGCAGCTCTCTTGGGAGAGCTGGTTCTCCTCCCACCATGTGAGTGCAGGGATTGAACTCAGGTTGTCAGGCTTCAGTAAGTGTACCTTTACCAGATAAGCTATTGTTGAATTTTAAATTGCCTTTTAAGGAATAGGTAACAATTATTGGCCTTTAGGAAACAAACAGTTTGTGTTGCTTCATAAAAAATCAAGGAAAAGGGAACTGAGTTGATGGTTAATGCCTATAATTCCAGCATTCAGGAGCTGGAAGAAGAGAAAGGATGATTGGGAGTTCTAAGCTAGTCTCAGCTACATGGTGAGACCCTGTCTCAAAATAACAAAACAGTCAAGGTAAGGCGTGATATGATGTTAGTAGAGAAGGACCAGTTCTTACTGTAATATAGAAAAGGAGCTCTTGGACTTTGACCTGTATTCGTTTCTATTTTCTTCCTCTTTTTTTTTCTTTTTTCTTTTTTAGACATTGTCCTGTAGCTCACACTGGCCTTGGGATTCCTCACGTATCTGAGGATTACCTTTGAACTAGCTTTTCCTTCTCAGTGTGTGAGGTTTAGCACTGCATGAACAAGGGAGTTGGAGAGGACAAGACTCAAGGGAAAACCAGTTGAGAAGGGGGCTGTGTGGTCTAGGCAGGAGACAGACAATAGTGATATATATAGATGGAAAAGATGCTGTGGAGAGCTCCATGAGGCTGTGGTGGAATTGTACAAATATCCTGATCTCTGGTCCCCTTTCTTGATTCTTTTACCAATAAAGATAACTCATTGGAGGTACGCTTCTAGTAAAGGAAACAATTTGTCTGTTTTCTATAGCCAGTTGATGCCATACCTATGCAGGACTGTGAATAGGGCCATCATGTTTGTCTTAACATGATTTGAGTCTAATGGATGTTTAATTTTAAGGATACTTATAAACTTTGGATTGGTATGCAGGATTCAGCCACATATTAACTGTGTGATCTTGGGGTAATTATGTAAGCGTTGTTCTGAGCTTGTTTGCTTGTAAGTGAGGTAGAGAAAGCCTGCTTGTGATAGTAAAAGAAGCTTTAAAAGTGCATTCTCAGCTCAGAGATAGGTAGTTAAGAGAGGCTTGGCTGGTGTTTATACTTCGTTTAATTGAGGAATTATGGCAGTATTTCTCTTACTGGAATAAAAATTAGTTCTTGGAGAATAGAGAGTGGAAAAAACCTTACTCTTAATGTAGAAAATTATACACATATCCACTACATGAACAGTATAGTATAGCATAGCATCTGTGTTATTCAAATGCCATGGGGAATGAGCTGATTAGGAAAATAATGTCTGAAACACCTTTGTAGGAAGATGATGAAAACAAATGCATGGTCTGCTTAAATACGACATAGTCTGGAATATGAACTGCTAAAAAATGTAACATTTTTCTCAGTGTAGTATATAGGTGCTCACTTTAGCAACTGTTCAGATTCTTCCCCCTAAAACAAAACAAGACAAAGACCCCACAAGTAAACCAACCTCAAACTTTGCAACCCCATGCTTGTTGACGCTTTCCAAATAAATTAATATCCTTGAGTAGTTTAGAAAAACTGTGACCATTTAGGATAAGAATGACCATAATTAAGTGAAATATGATGAAGTTTGGTAAGCTTACCAGTGTAGCTTCTACTAGCAGTTATCAGTATTTTTGTGCTTGGTAGATTTGATATTTTAAATCAAAATTTTCTATATGTCTTCACTTAAGTCATTTTGGTAATAGTATTATATTCTTAGTAAGTAAAGTATTTGTTTAACTGAATGTTCAGGTTAACTGAAGGTTCAAATGACAAAACAAGGCTTTTAAAAGTTTATGTTTAAAACTGGTTTACTGAAAATAACTTTTAGCTGTTAGACAACTTCATTTCCTTCTTTATGGTGTGGGAAAGGATGGTAGACATGTGATTAATTAGTATCATCAGTGAGTTCATTGCAAAACTCAGTTTCTGCTGTATAATTTTCTAGTAGGAAAGACAAAAATTAACCCATTATTGCTATTGTTATTAAAGTGAACTAAGTTCCTTGATAATGACATCATGTGTTCCTGAACAGATAGAAAATAAAGGTATAAAGAAGCAGCACATAGGCATAGCCATACTTCTATTCTTCCATTCTTTGATGCTTTCAAATGTGAAAATCTTTTCCCCCATGCCTCCCCCCTTTTTTTGTTAGGAATTGAACTCTGAGCCTTGGACGTGGTCAGTATGTGTTTTACCACACAGAAATTGCACTCCAGCTCTGTTCTCAGTTTTTTTATTTGAAACCTTGATGTATTTTGTGAAATAGTAGTTTGTTTATGAATGCTTTATATTATTTTGAAGATTGTTTTGGGTATATTTAATATTTTTTCCTTAAATTTATGTTTTCTAATTCAACATTAGAATAACAAAAGGCAGTTACCTATGTTCAGTCTACCTACTTATTTTTTTCTCTTGCCATTTCTTTTTCTTTTTATTCACTTTTCACACACACACACACAATATGCACACACTGTACAATTTTATATTCTAGTTAAAAATGAGTATCTTTTTATAATCTTTTCTGTTCCTGCCCAGAGTTTACAGGCAAGTCTCCCTTGAGATACTCTGAGACTTCAGATATATTTTGCTTAATATTCTTAGTATTGATTGGTGCAGTTTTAAAGATACTTTTGTTAGCTTCTTTGTTTAAAAATTGAAGGAACTTACTAAAAATTTCGATTGTTATCATATCTTGAAAAGTGACATGTGTCTAGGCTCTTCTGTGACAGCACTTGGCAATAGCTCCCACCGTCACATCATCCATTTTTTGGTGTGCCATTGTATCATATCTGTGTTGTGCTCATTCTGGATCTTGGCCTTGCAATCTCTGTTCAAGGCTAATCTGTGTTAATACAATCTTGGGTGGCACTCTTTTGTTTGTACTTATACTTTGTCTGTTTTTGTCTTTCAGGAGAAGACGTATGGTCTTATGCAAAGGGTCTTCCTCACATGTTCCAGCAGGGTGGTGTATTCTACAATATTATGAAGAAAACTATGGGTATAGTTAAATTGTGATTTTATCTTTGGATAATGTTTCTATTTAAAGTATATAAAATTTAGAGTATTCAAATAGGAGCCCAGAGAGATGCCTCAGTGGGTAAAGGCATATGCTGCCAGGACTGACAGCCTTAGTTCCAATCCCTGGGACCCACATGATGGGAGAAGAGAGCCAACTCCATAGTCCTCTGAGTTCCACATTTGCACCGTGGCACACGTGTGCATACATGCTCACACATACGTATACACAAAATAATATTTGAAAAGAACAATCAAATGATATTTTATTAAAAATACTAACACCTGGGTATAGTATTAAAAATAGTGACAGCTGGGCATAGTACCACAGGTCTGTAGTCCAAGTTGGGTGTTGATAATTGGGAAACTGCTCGAGCCCCAGGAATTCCCAGCCAGCCTGCGCAACATTATGAGATACCCACTTTTTATTTTTAAAGATTTATTTTAAATTATGTGTGTATACGTGTGTGTGTGTATGTGTGCATATGAGTGCAGCTCTCTCAGACACCAAAGGAAGGTGTTGGGATCCCCTTGAGCTGTAGTGACGGGCTTTATTACTATTGTGTATATGGTTTGTGGGCGTGAGAGAGAGAGACAGACAGAGGGAGAGAGAGTACGTATGTGAGTGTGGATGTCACACGCCACAGCTTGTTTGTGGTCAGAGGATAACTTTCAGGAGTCAATTCTTTTTTTCCACGTTGGGTTCCAGGCATTGAACTCAGGTTGTCAAGCTTGTTTGGTAAGCACTTTTCATCTGCTGAGACATCTTACCAGCCCAGAGACAGGTTTATCAAGACATGTTATATACAGAGTAAAATTCACATTTCATGGGGATACAGGTACAAATTAAGTATTATAGACCCAAAATATGTGGAACCAGAAGCATTTGGGGTTTGGGAGAACTTAGGAACACTTTACATATACACAATGAGCTATTTTGTTAATAGAACTCAAGTAAAAATTTATTTATGTGACATACCTGCCTTAAACACATTGCCTTAAGTCATTTTGTGCTTTGAAGTCAGTTTCACAGTGTGGAGTCTTCTACTTGTTGCATTATTTTGTGCTGAAAAAATTGCTAAAAGTGCTTTTAGGTTTTGGCTCACTATGGATTTTGGATTGTTGGATTAGAAGTGCTCAGAACCTGTGTATTCACTTTATACTCTATATATGGATTTTGAGAAACATGCAGTCATGTCTCCAGAGCTAGTTCCAGGACAGACTCCAAAGCTACATAGAGAAACCCTGTCTTGAAAAACAAAATACAAGAATATTTTCTGTCATTCCTGATTTTTAACCAACCCCCATTTTCTAGTCCCCACACACTGGCAACCATTGATTTGTTTTCTGAGTTTTTTACTTTCCCTTTTCTTAGTGCTGCACTAGGGTGACTTTTTAGTAAACTAGCAGGAGGGACTTGTGTTATTTGTTACCTATGTTACTTGTGAAGTTTTCTTGGCATGTGGCCATACTCATGTCTACATACTACTTGTTCCTTTTGTAGTACAGTACTAGAGTTGAATAGTAACTGAAACCTTATGGTCCACTGTAATCAAAATATTTATCACACTGTCCTTTAGAAAGAAAAGACTTTTTCTGTTTTGTTTTTAATTATATAAGGGATTTTTATTTTTGCATATGGAGGTCAAATGTCTATGATCTGGTAATAGCCATCTTGTTAGCAAAGCCCTGAGGCAGTATAGGGCATAGCATAGCAAGAAACTGGCAGTGTATAGGTCCTGTTTCTGTTTTAGTGTATATTAGCAGGTATTAGTAGCTGATTTCATTTGCATTACTACTGAATAATGTTTCATTAATTGGATATCACATTAAACAAATTAATAATTGGGTCTGGAGAGATGACTCAGCAGTTGATTAAGAGTGCTTTTTGCTCTTGCCAGATGTTCCATGTTCAATTTCTAGGACCCACTTTGGGCAGCTCACAAGCCTCCAATGTCCTTTTTTGGCCTCCACAGTCTTATACATGGAGTGTAAAGTCACAAACACATACACAGAAATTGAAACAAAAGACTTCAACCAAAAGACATTGAACTCTTTTAGTTTTTAACTGCTCTGAATCTAGTCCCTATAAACATTTATCATTTATATACAAGTTCTTATTTTATTTATTTATTATTATTTATTTTATCCTATTTTATTTTTGAGATGAGGTTTCTCTGTGTAGCCCTGGCTTTCCTGAACTCACTCTGTAAACCAGGCTGGCCTTGAACTCAGAGATCCACCTGCCTCTGCCTCTTCCACTGCTCCTGGCTCCATGCAAATTTTTTATTTCTCTTGGGTAAATACTTAACGGAATATAAAGTCATATGGTAAATCTGTATTTGTCTTTATAAGACACTTCCATGACTGGGGAAATGACTCTGTTGGTACGTAAGTCTGTGGCTGAGTCCAGATCTCCAGTACTCATGTAAAAAGCAGGGCATGGCACCATGTGCTTGTAGCTTTAGTAGAGACAGAAGTATTTCTGCAGCTTGCCAGTATTTCAGCCAGTCTTGCCAAGTCAGCAAGCTGTGGAATCAGTGGAAAGAATCTTGTCTGGAAAAATAAGGTGAGAATGATAGGAAGATAGCAACATTGATCTCTGGCTTCTACATGAATACACATATGTGCACACAAGCCCACATGAACATGTACACATACTGCTCTACTCTCTCTCTCATATTGCTCTCTCTCTTTCACTCTCTGACACACACACACACACACACACACTCAGTCACTCACTCACAGAAACTTCTACATCATTTTCCAAAGTGATTAGACATTTTTCATTTCTATTAGCACTATGTGAAAATTCCAGTTGTTTTAGATCTGTGTTGGCATTTGGTAGTGTCACTTTTGTGTATGTGTGCCTGTGCTTGTGTGTATGTGCAGGTACACTTTTTGTTTGGGCATGTGTTCACATGCGTATGCATGTGAAGGCCAGAGGGCAGCTACTTCAAATGTTGTTCTTAAAGAGCTGCCCACCTTGATTTTTGAGATGGTGTTTTTCACTGTCCTAGAGTTCATCAAATAGGCTAGGCTGGCTGACCTGTGAGTTCCAATGATCCTCCTGTCTTTGCTGCCCTAACGCTGAGATTATATAAGTATACCACCATTCCTGTCTCTTTTACATGGGTTCTGAGGGCTTAGACTTGGGTTCTAATGCTTGATGGTAAGCACTACCAGTTTTTGTTTTTAGTTGAAAAATTTATTATTTTAAATTAGGTGTATGTGTATGGGTCTCTGCATGTGAGTGCAGGTGCTGTAGAGGTCAGATTCCTCCCGTCCTATTAATTAGACAAACAGGCACCTAAAAAGGGTCTTGGGAACCAAACTCAGGTTCTCTGCAAGAGTCCTCATGGCTGACCACTGAGCCAGCTCTCCAGCTCCAGTTGGTTTTGTTTTTGTTTGTTTGTTTGTTTGTTTGTTTGTTTGTTTAAGACAGAGTCTCACTGTATAACCCTACCTGGTTTAGAACTTGCTATATAGACTATGTTGGCCTGAAACTTAGAGATCTCCTGTCTCTGCCTCTCTTACACTGAGATGAAACTGTACCACTTGACCTAGTTCTTGTTCTTAGAAAAACAAAAATTTTAATATATGGATAGCACTAGCCATAGTGATTTATTAAATTGCATTTCTACAGTAAAGTGATGTTGGTTACCTTTTGACGTATTTTTCTTTTTCCCCACTCAATGTTAAATAAGTTTTATATTTTACTGTTAAGTTTTATGTGTGTTTTAGGCACATGTCATTGATCAGATGAATGTTTAGCAAATATTTTCTTATAGTCTGTAATTCATCTTTTCATTCTCTTGATATCTTTTGAAGATCTTTGATATCTTTTGAAGTTTTAAAATTTAGATAAAGTCCAATTTATGGTCCTTTTATGGTTCATGCTTTTTATGCCCAATTCAAGGTCATTAATATTGTATTCTCTGTCTTACAGATTTAGGTTTTTATATTTATTTTCAAATATATTTTGGGTATTACAAGATGTTGTAAGTAAGCCAGGTGGTGCTGGCACACACTTGTAATCCCAGTACTCAGGAGGCAGAGGCAGGTGGATCTTTCTGAGTTCAAGGACAGCCAGGACTGTTACACAGAGAACCATGTCTCAAAAAAATAAATGTTGTATTACAAGAAGCTAATTTTTGATAGGTTGCAAAAGTATAAATCAAGGTTTATTTTTAGTTGTGGATGTTGCTCTTTTACTATTGAAAAACATACATCTTATCCATTAGATTATTTTGATACCTTTTCACTAATTAATGAGTTACATACTTGAAAAGCGTAAATTATATCATATGCAAACTATACCTAGGTAAATTTGCTCTTAAAGTCACTTGAAGCCAAGTGAGCTATAGTCAGCAGCTGCTCAAGTTGAGACACTTAGGAGATTACAAGTTCTAG
This sequence comes from Bramus lutescens, assembly GCA_001685075.1. Taxonomy (NCBI): domain Eukaryota; kingdom Metazoa; phylum Chordata; class Mammalia; order Rodentia; family Cricetidae; genus Bramus; species Bramus lutescens. The sequence continues at coordinate 542,955 of LOEQ01000084.1, read as the reverse complement.
GCCTAGGTGGGAAACCTAGCAAGACCTTGTCTCAGAATTAAAAGGGCGGAGAATGTAACTTAGTGGTAGAATAAGTTGCCTACTATAAGACCGTGGGTTCAACTCTTAGTATTGCCAAATTACCTAAAACCAAACAAAAACTCAAGCAAATTTGCTGTATTCTAGAGTTCTTTCCCCCTTCTGTGTTTTGTCTCTCCTTTTCTTAGTGCCATGACTTGAGTATTGTATTTTGAGTGATTCTTAAAATAAATCAATATAAATATTCCCTGTTTCCCCTGAAAAAAAAAATTTAGGTTGTGGGGGGGGGTATTCTGGTTTCTTCCTTGTTAATCCATACAAACTTTAGGATCAGGTTGTTGATTTCAACAACAACAACAAAAATCTGCCGGGATTATTTGGTTTAAATGTGATCTCATTCACTATATAGACAATTTAGAAACACTCGATGGCTTAACAGTACTCTTTCCAATTTATGAAACTGTTGTTTCTCCATTTACTTTCATTCGAATTTTGTAGTTTTAGCATACAGACCTTACAGTTATTTTATTCTTGGATTTAAAAAAGCCTGTTATAAGAGATGCTTCTTAAAATTTGTTATTGTTTATTGCTAGTAACTAGAAATAAAGTTGGTTTTCATGTTAATGTTGTACCCTGTGACCTTGCTAAGCTCATATATTCTTCTAGCTTTTTAGCAGGCTTTTTCTTTCCAGAATTGTGTAGGTCAACATGTCTTTTGTAAATAAAAGATATCTCTTCCTTTTTTCTTTATTAATTAATTTATTATTTTACATCCCAGTTACAGTTTCCCCTCCCTCCTCTTCTCCTATTCCTTCCCCCCACTTCCCCTCAGCCAGTTTCTGTTCAGAAAGGGGTAGGCCTCCCATGGGCGCCTGTCAAGTTGCGGTAAGGCTAAGTGTAGTATCTCCTGAATTAAGGCTGGGCAGTGCAATCCAGTATGAAGATACGGTGCCAAGAACCAGCCAAGTTAAGGGTTGCTCCTGCTTTCATTGGTAGGAGTCCCACAATAGACCAAGCTACGCAACTGTCACATGTATGTAGAGTTCCATTTAGGCTCTCTGCTTGTTGCTTCAGACTCTGAGCTCCTATGAGCCAGGTTAGTTGTTTCTGTGGGGGTTTTGTGATGACTTTTTCACCTTTAAGTCTTTTATTGCTTCTTCTTGCTTTATTGAAGTGGCTAAGATTTTTAGTTCAGTGTTGAATAGAAATGACAAAGAACATAATGCCTTCTTGAAGGGAAGCATTCAGTTGTTTTCATGGATGTGTCTTATATCCCTTCCATTCACCTTTTTTTTGTATGTGTGTGGTTTTGGTTTTTCGAGACAAGGTTTCACTGTGTAACCCTTGCTGTCCTGGAACTCACTCTGTAGATCAGGCTGGCCTCAAATTCAGAGATCCACCTGCTTCTGCCTTCCAAGTCCTGGGATTAAAGGTGTGCACCACCACGCCTGACTACTTTCCTTCTTTTTGCTGACTGGTCTGGCTAATGGTTGGCTTATCAGTTTTATTGGTCTTTTTCAAAGAAATAACTTTTGGATTCATAGGTTTTCTCTTCCCTTATGCTTGTTTTATATACGAGATAGGAAGGAGGATTTAAAGCTAATTCTTTTTCTAGTTCTAATTCCCTTGTGGGTTTTTTGTTGTTAGTTAGTGGTGGATAGATGCATAAAATATAATCAGTATTGAAAGTGATAAACTTAATGTGAAGTGTCACAGCTTCCGTTTTGAATGCCAGTTCTATATGTTCATTAAAAATTTTTGTTTTTACTTACAGGTTTTTATTAATAGTTTGTTTTTAAAGTTTTTTTCCTTCTAGTTTTCTAAGTAGATGCTTGACTATAAAATTTCTTTGTTTCCTAGTTACAAACATTTAAAATTTTATTTATGTATGTGTGTCCATGTGTGGACATGCATGTGTCATTGTGCATGTCTGACAAAGGACAACTTTTGGGAGTTAATGCCCTCCTTCCACAGTGGAATCTAGAAATCAAACTCAGCTCATCAGACCTCTCTTGCAAGGGCTTTTATTTTTTTGAGCTTTTTTAAACCCTGAAATAATTTTTTAAATGTTAGGTATAGCATTGAGACTTGGATAAGAATAATGTATTCTACAAATGGTGTTGAGACAGCAGGATGTTCACGTGAATGAAAGCGGAGCAGTGGTGAAGCAGAGTCTGCTGGCCATTCATTCCTTCAGGCTAGCCTTATCCTGCTTCCTTCACCTCCTGGGTACTGGGATTAAAGGCAGGAATACTATGTTTAAAAAAAAAAAAGAGAGAGAGAGAGAAAGAAAGCCACTTAGACCAGATCTCTGACTTGAATATTTTCTTTCTTTGATTTGTATGGTTTGTCAATGCCTGAGGATATGCATAGTGGCAGCTCTCAGTTCCTGAGCTATATTTAGCTCTGGCAACTTCAGTTTTTTTTCAGTTGACTATGCCAGAAGCATATCAAGAGAAATTTTTACCAGAATTTTTATTAATTGACATTTTGCCTACTATTGAAATTACTATTTGTTTGAAATTATAATTTAAATTTAGTAAATAAAATTATATTTTCTTACATTGTGGTTGGTTTTGTTGTTTTGTAATTCAGGTGTTTCTTTAAATTTCTTTTCCTAACTTTGCTGTAGGATAATGATTTTATGTATATATTCCCCATTTCTGGGAGAACTATTTTAATTTCTTACTAATGTTCTTTTTTGTAGTAGAATAAGTTATTTTCTAGCAAATCATTTTTGGAAAGCGGTTTATCTATTCATTGCTACCAGAAACTCACTATTTTGGCCATAAATGTCTTTGCTATGCTTTTACTAGTATTTATTGTAAGTAAGAGTTTAATTTGTTAAATATCTTTCTTTCTTTTTTTTTTTTTAGGCATGGCTGATGGCAAACATTGTACTTTTCCACATCTGCCTGGCAAAACTTTTGTTTATAATGCTTCTGAAGATAGACTGGAGTTGTGTGTCGATGCTGCAGGACATTTCCCCATTGGTCCTGATGTTGAAGATTTAGTTAAAGAGGCTGTAAGTCAGGTTCGAGCAGAGGCTACTACAAGAAGTAGGGAATCAAGCCCCTCACATGGGTTATTAAAACTAGGTAGTGGTGGAGTAGTGAAAAAGAAATCTGAGCAACTTCACAATGTAACTGCCTTTCAGGGAAAGGGGCATTCTCTAGGAACTGCATCTAGTAACCCGCACATTGATCCCAGAGCTAGGGAAACTCTGGCTGTAAGAAAGCATAATACAGGGACAGATTTTAGTAGTAGTTCCATTAAAACAGAGCCTCCTGTGTTCACGGCTGCTCCTAGTAACAGTGAGCTTATTCGAATAGCTCCTGGAGTGGTAACAATGAGAGACGGCAGGCAGCTTGATCCTGATGTGGTTGAGGCCCAGCGAAAAAAATTGCAGGAAATGGTTTCTTCTATTCAGGCTTCAATGGACAAGCACTTGAGGGATCAAAGCACAGAGCAGACACCATCTGATCTTTCTCAAAGAAAAGTAGAAGCTGTGAGTTCTTCTATGAGGCCTGGGAGTCTTCAGACTGGCTTGCCTGAACCTTTTTCTTTAACTGGTGGCACTGAGAATTCGAATACTGAAACAACTGATAGTCGTGTGGCAGATACACTGGGAGCAGCATTTGCCACAAGGTCAAAAGCACAAAAAGAAAATTCTATGGAGGAACCAGAAGAGATGGATAGTCAAGATGCTGAGACGTCTAACACAACTGAGCCAATGGATCACTCTTGATTTAATTAGAGGCTAATAAAGGCAGAATGTTTATTGTGAATATGTAATATTTGTTGGCTGGGCCACATAAGTTGAGTAGTCATTAAAAATCTTGTACGTATATAATTCAAAGGTTATATCTTGTTATTCAGTGCATGATAGCAACTGTGTGATTGGCAATAGCTTTTAACATACTGCTGCCCAGGCTGGCTCTGAATTCTTATAAATTAGTTTAGATCTATTGAAAGTTTCTTCCATATATGTGCTTCATTGAGAGTTCTTTGTCATTTTAATTCCATGAAAGTCTTAATTTTCAGTCATGAAAATTCTCTTGCTAAATGTTTGGTTTCTGCAAAGACCAGAATTGAAGAGGAAATGAGAGTTTGTACATGCTGTCATCAAGGTAGCCATCCTACATGTCATGAAAATGTTGATTCCAAGTTTACCTGAACTAAATGTATCTTAAAATACATAAAACAGTTTATTAGAGTACTTAAAAGTTATAACATTTTAGAGACAGCTATTGTTGGCAAAAATATCTTGATGGTAGAGTGTCATGATACAACATTTTCCTGATTTGAGCTAAGTTGGGAAGAACAATCTATCCTAGAATGATAAAGTCAGTGTGATTCAGTTAGTTGTTCTGAGCCAATATGGCCAGTTGTGTGCTCTTGTTGATAATATGTTGCCATTTTTTTTTAATCTTGGCCATGTCAAGTTCCACCTATTATTTTTTTAAATCTTGCATAAAAGAGAATTACAATTTGTTTTAGAAAAATTAAAAATAATGGTAGAAGTAGTTAATTTCTAACTATGTCAGAGTCACAGAGAATTTTATCTTTATGAGTGGGTTACATTGTTCTACAGTTTTGACACAGTGGTGTTTAAGCCTGTATATGCTAAATGTCTCTGAGCCCCTTTGAACCAAAAATGTTTCCTTTTCTTCTTAGATTTTCTATAAGATTTTCTTTTTGTTGGCTTCACTTGAGTTTGGATGCATAGTTTACTCCAACATACCATGAGCAACTGAGCATTTGCTTACACATTGCATTCATGAGCTCTTCAGTGCCAGTTTCCTCGAAGCAGCTTTCATGCTTATTCTTTTAAAGCAGAGTGTATACTCCTGAGATTGGAACTGCACTATTGTATTCTGTGCTACAGGTCTGTATTTGTAAATGTATTCCAATCCATCATCTTCCTGTGTTTACTGAAATTAAGTTTAATTTGAATGAATGAAAGACAAACGTGTGTTAATATAATCTCTTAGAGCATTCAAAGCCTGGCTGTCTCTGCACATGTAACAGATGCAGAACTGTTTGTAATTCTACAAAACTATATGTCAGAAAATATATTATCAGGTGTTTAAAAATCTCAACATGTTCATTTGAAAGGGATATAAGTTGTACTTTAACTTTTTCTAGATAAGGGAGGTTTTGGTATTTTTTTTTTCTGTGACAGTATCTTTAACTAAATCCAACTACTAATTACCCCACTTGTTGAAAAAGGAAGGAATGGAGAATCTAGACATTTTACAAATATAGCTAAGGTTAAGATAATGTATAGCACACCACACCACACACATACCCTCTGGATTAGTATCATATCACATGCTTCGCAGTATTTTATCTCCATTCGTCTGTTTTACTTTCATATGTCTTTATATCAAAGTATCAGGAAAATTTAGAACTTTTGTATTGTTTGCTAGTTTTGCATGAAGTAAAAGAGCTACCAAATTCTTAACAGTTAGCTGTGCTTTAAATCAACCCCCCCTTCCCTCACCACTATCATTATTTTGGCTTATTAAACCACTGACATACTCTTTAAACATTTTTTTTCTGACATAAGTACATGAAAACTGTTAAATAAACAAAATGTACTGCTTCAAATAAATTCTATAATCACTCTGCTCCAACAGATGCTCTTCTCTGGCTTGGTATGTTTAGTTAACAACTGGCAGGATCTCAGAGCATTAGAGTATCAGAAACAAAATTTGTATTTTTATGGCATGGTCTCACTAGATGACTCTGGCTGGCCTGGAGCTCACTATGAAGACCAGGCTGACCTTAAACTCACAGAGATCTGCCTACCTCTGCCTCCCCAAGTGCACTACCATGCCTGCCTAGAAACAGATTTTATCTCCCTATTGAATACTTGAATTTAGTGTAAATTATGCACATGTGAACGTTGGAAGATGGGCTTAATCTCTGACAATACTTCATTGTCTCTAGTGACAGTAGTGGTGTTTAGGATTAGAAACTTAACTGGGTATAAATAACAGTTTGGGTTCTCCCTTGATAAAAAGTAAACAAAAAACACGTTTGAGAATTCATCAGGATTCTTGAACGTATTTTAAGTCTTTTGAAATTTGAATGGGATAACTAGTCATTTGGGGTAAGTTTTTGAGAGGGTTTGTTTTAAACATCATCCTTGTACCTAAGTGTAGATGACTGTTGCCATTGTGATACCACTGTACTTCATCAGCAGAGCACAGAAGCTTGTATTCTCAAGTAAAAGTGTTTTTTAGCCCTAGATGTGACATTATAACTGTAATTGAAACCAATTCAGCTATATTTTCAGTGTTTCGCTGAACACACTGAGGTAATATTGTAAATATTTTTCTTCAGTGATCCGTTCTGTAATCATACAGAGTTTGAGTTGATGACCCAAAGTCCAGGCAGTTAGAGGTGGTGTATGTCCAGAGAGCTGGTAATGAACGATGGTTTGAAGGAAAGGAAATAAGACACTGCCAAGTATTATGACTAATATACAGTTAGCCCTAAGGGAATGGTTACTCAGGAACTAAAGAGCAAGCCTAGATAGCCCATTCCTCTCCCATTCCTTAAACTATGTTTCAGTTATTTATTGGAAATTATTAGGAAAGAGGCCTGAGAAATTTAGTAAATGATAATATTTAAAATTTGCTTTATACCTTCCTGTGACTTTTAATTTCACTTTGACAATTAAGCTTTACTGCTTGCATTTGAGATTGCGTTCTGAAATACACCTGTGAGACTAGTCACAGGTCATACAGGTCTACTTGTTGTTTTGTTTTGTTTTGAGAGGGTTTTTCTCTAGCCCTGGCTGTCCTGGAACTCAACTTTGTAGACCAGGCTGGCCTCGAACTCAAGAGATCTGCCTGCCTCTGCCTCTCAAGTGCTGGGATTAAAGGCTTGTACCATCACTGCCTGGCGGCTACAGGTTTTTTGGTTTTGGTTTTTCGATACAGGGTTTCTTTATGTAGCCCTGGCTGTCCTGAAACTTGCTCTTACAGGTTTTTATTGCCATTATTTTAAGGATCATTTTCATTGGGTATTAACAGTGTCTTACATAGATAGGGTCTCTTACCTCAGGGAAGATTGTTTACGAGCAACTCCTGTTATTGACCAGTTTTGGAGAATTACTTTGACACATCACATGTTAACTACTGAATGCAAAAAAGTATTATTTAATATAGTTACCTGCTGTCTGCTATGGAACATTTCTCTAGATATTTAGGACCTTATTAACAAGTAACATTTAGATATGAAATAAACTTCTAAGTTCTGTTATTAGTAATACTCATCTTGTCACTATAGTGATGGTATAATTTTTTTATTTTAGAACATTAATAAAGTTTTGTCCTCATGTTTCAACAATCAGTTGGCCCAAACTTAAAATACTCAAGTGCAAATCTTGTGCTTTTTTTCCCCCCTGGATCTAAAAGCAAGGTCTCCATCTTAAGATTCTTATAAAATCAGAGCCCTTGCAAAATTGGTTTAAATTCCACTCATTTTAACGTAGATTTAAAGTTACCTTTTATAACAAATAGATGTGTATTCTAGGTTGGCTAGATGTTCTACTTTCCAAGACTATATCATTTAACAAAATTGTACAACACAGACTTCACAATTTGATTATTTTTTTCAAACAAGAACAACTCATGAAAATAGGCCATAGTAGTAAAATGTATATTTAAAGAATAAGATAACAAAGGGGAGATAGATCACTAATATCACAGAATTAATTGTAAGTTCTGCCATTCTCTGAGATGCCAAGTGTTTCAATTCATATTTAATGATGTTCAAATCATGGAAGTTTTAACATTTGTTAAAACTGTAAAAAAATTGTGAACTATTGGATAAAATGCAATTACTTGTATATCTGACATTTAAAGTTTTTAATTATGGAGTTGACATGTTTTTGTAGTAAAATACAATGCATATTCTCTTGTAAAAGAAAAGGAAAAACTAGTAAAGAAAAAGTTTTAGTTGATGTTATTTGCTTGTATCAATTATTAGTATTTTAAGATTTAAGCTATTGCATACTTTCCTTTAGAGTGCAGAAACCCCTCTGGAGCCTTCATACCTGCTGTAGAGCAATAAAGGACTGAAAAGATTATCAGTATTTCAGGCTGGCTTGACTTTAAGCACTAGTGCTAAAAACTGGAGAGTCTCCTTTTTGGAGGGAAATGCTACTTAGACTAAAACCAAGCATTAATAGCGTTAAGTATTTCGGCAGAAAGCTAGCAGGTGCTTTAACTTGGCAGTGAAGTATGGCAGTTGCTGTGTCATCCATAGGCACTAGCTGTTAGACAGTGCTTTCTGATTTCACCTTGTTTGTGTATCTTACAGTTGAGAATGAATAACTGGTAACAATATAACAGTATAGTGTTCTTGAGCACACCTCACTGTACAGTATTTGAAGTTTTGTATTAATAATAAAACTAAGTTAATATATTACTGATTTCCCCTCAACTTCACATTGGTTTTTAAAAGTAATGTCTAGTTTCCTGGAATTATACTTTAATACCATAATGCATGAACAAATAGTTCATTCAGTTTTATAAAAATGATTGTTAGCACAATAAAGTTGTTTTTAAGATGTCCATATATAAATTACACAGGGACTGTAATTTCTTTCCTTAATGCAGATTTTAATATTAGATTAAGTGGATCCAATCAGAAAAAAAAAACAAGCAAAGTTTCTTTAGAAAGTTGGGCCATGTAATGCTTACTAAATATTTCAAAACAAGTTGTGTTCTAATAGAAAATTTGTGTTTTTGAAAAAGTACTAGTTATGGTGAGGAAATGAAAGAAAATACAGAAAATAGCACCAAATTCCTTATTTTCATTGTTTACCTCCTGTCATCTGTCCACTTATTTAAAGTTTTAGCATATTTACTTAGTATTTATTGTATCATAGTAGACCATTTATCTCTGTTTAGAACTGCCCTCGATGCCATACTCAGGTGCAAGTTTTAGCATACTACCTGCTGTGTATCTTTTCGGTTTCTTCTTGGGAAGAACAGCGTTACCCCTAGAGTTGTGAGCATGGATGAGTTACTACCTGAGCGTTAAAACTGCCTGGCAAGTGTACATTCAGTTACTTGCTGTGACAGGCATGTTCAAAGTGGTGATAGAGTTCAGCTGCCACTGAAGTGCAGTGCAGCCCTCCCATCCGTGTAGGTGTAGGGCATGTGTGTTGCTTATTAAATGTGGAATTTGTTGCTTTTGTAGTATGTTACTAATGAGTAGAAACTGGATGTTTTTACATCCTTATATTTCTATGGGGCTTTAAGATCTCGTTAACTACCGAGAATCTGGAGAATTGATGTCATGTGCTGTGACCTGGATGAGCTACGGAGCTTTTAAAGGCCCATTTCTGCTGTAACCTTGAGGGTTTACAGCTGTACCTCTGTATTCTGACCATAGGTGCACTTGCTGAGAGTAGTGCTGATGCAGCAGACACTGTGAACTAATTACCTTTGCTTTATGCTGATACTGCAATCACAAACTTGGACTGGAGGTCTTCTATGTGCATGCCATTGGTCACATACCATCAAGATAGAGCTATCAAAAGCTTCAGTAAATAAAGTAAGGTAAACCTTCCACTTAAGATAGTTCATTACTGGTTTTGTTTTTATTGACTGTCATTCCCCCAGTAAGTACAATCTGACTGAATAACTGATTGTTTCTAATAATTAAAAATGTACAGAGACAAAGTGAAGTAAGTCAATTGATTTTCTAAACTATGGTACATGAGGAGTGAAAAACAAGTTCTTCCATCCAGTTCATGCTCTTTGGAACGAAACCAGCCTTTCATTCACTTACACTTTTGTGTGTATGTGCGTGAGCTTGTGCATGTGTATGCATGTATGTGTCTGTGTGATTATTCCTGTCTTGGTTTTATGAATAGAGATATATAGATGAGATGTGGTCTGCCTGTAAAATTGCTAATTTTTACAATTGATTTGTGGAATCAGGATATTGTGTAGTCATAACTGTAACCATCCATTCAAAGCAAATATTGTCAAAAGCTACTTTCCTAGGAACTGGTGAAGCAGTTCTGAAAGACAAATTCCACGTGTTCTTGTGTAAATGGTGCAGTCAAGTAAAGACCACCCTTAAGTCATTACAGTGATAATTCACTATAGCTATGAAGTGGTTCCTTTCCCTGGGTTCAGATGGTAGTTTAAACACTTAGCACACGATGATGTAGTCCCTTGTGCTTGACTGTCAAGCTTACACAGATTAGGTGGTTGACCCAAGAGTTGCGGAACTGTGTCTCTGGACATAACATGGTCGGTACTGTCTTGAAATAACCCTCACAAAGTCTGGCTCCCTCATAGAAATCAGGCTTTGCTGCAGCCCAATATAGTGTGATGGAGGACACAAGGCCACTCCCTTCGCTGAGGCTATGCAAGCAGTTGGTATAGTGCTCCTGGAATCAACCTCTTACCATGTTCCCTTAAGTAAGCCCAATGACTCTCTTTGCCAAGGTAGACTTGGGTGGAATCCTTTCTTAGGTCTGTTGGTGCTGTTTGAAGTGAATAGTCCCCCCCCCCATATCTCCCTAGGAAAAATCACAAAACAATGTCTTGTAGTTGAGTGGCATCTGGAATAAACCCAAATGTTTAGGACTCCACAGCCTGTGCTGTTAAATTCAATGCTACACTCATAATTTAGCAAAGGAGTAAGATAGGGTCGTCCTAAGTCTTTTGAATATTATTTAAATCTAACTTAATTTTCTGTTCACCAATTTAATTTGAACTCATTTTAAAGTACAGAACTTGGCTTTTTTTTTTTTCATTTCCTGTTTGCTTTCTGAAGCCCAATTTTCTACTCGAGTTTCTATTTTGGGTTGATTTTTTTTTTTTACCTCCAAATGTGGGGCTTCTACAGAAAAAGGTTTCATACTTTCCCCAGTGACTAATCTGGGTAAATTTGAGAATCAGTAGTGAGATAAAAGTCTAATACCCTCAATTCAAAAGTACTAGACTACTGATTTGCTGGATAGGTCTCTCGCTTTGGCAGGAGGGCTGTCCATGGGTCATGTTTCTCGAGGTGTAGTTTGTGTACTGTATGCTCTTCCAGAATTCCTGTAGAATCATGTGTCAGGTACTTTGCAAAACATAGTAATAAGTCTGGGGACGTAGCTTGGGTTCGTAGAGTTCTTATCTGGTATGCACAGAGTACTGGGTTTCATCCCTTAACACCACAAACTAGACATGATGTGCATCCAAGTGCTTGGGAGATGGAGTTAAGAGGAGAAGTGCAAGCCCCCTCAGATACAGTGTTTGAAGCTAGCCTGGGCTACATGAGACTGGGACAGTGGTTCTCAACCTTCCTAATCCTGTGACCACTTAATGCAGTTCCTCATGTTGCAGTTACCCCTAACCATAAAATTATTTTTGTTGATATTTCATAACTAATTTTGTTACTGTTATGAATTGTAAGTATATTTGGAGATAGAATTTTGCCAAAGGGGTCATGACCTACAGGTTGAGAAGTACTGATCTGGGAAAAAAAAAAGCAATCATACGGAATAATAAGCTTGTGTGAGCAGTATGCCCTCTTTGCTTTCATTATGCTCATATTTAAAACAAGTGGACATAGAGGAGAGCTGGGAGCTGTGGTATACTATAGGAAGAACTAAGCTGACCTGCTAATGATTAGAGAATGCTTCCTGATCCCTTAGCTGAGACAGAATTATTAGGTCCTTAAAAATCAACTGTCAATATTGAACATGTCGAAAAAATTATTTACAAGGCCAGTCCGACAAGCAAAATTAAGTGGAATTGGGTGGAGTTAAGATGGGTACTACTATTCTTGAAGAATAACTGAGTTTGGTTCCCAGCCCC
>LOEQ01000084.1:485567-498429 GCA_001685075.1 Bramus lutescens | reverse complement strand
AGAAAGAGAGAAAGAGAGAAAGAGAGGGAGAAAGAAAAAGAAAGAAAGGAAGGAAGAAGAAAGGAAGAAAGAAAGGAAAGCTTTTGACATAGTTATAGAAGTTTAGTACTCATTTCCTTAGAAAGAAAGAAAAGAAAGAAAGGAAAGCTTTTGACATAGTTATAGAAGTTTAATACTCATTTCCTTATTTATTAAACTAGGATAAAGAACATTGTTTGATTTTTTGTTTTGTTTTTTACTTTGAGATAAAACTAAAGGAAAATGTATAAATGGATTTGAAAAATATAAAACCATAAAAGTATAAGGTGATTAGCAGCACCAGTGTGGTAATTTGTTCAGTCTTGTAGCTTAAATCTTTCAAACAGCTGCTGAAGGTATAAAATACATTACAAGGTAATTATCTGAAATGTTCTGAATTCACATTTTTGATATGTAATTAATGTAATATGCTTTTTAGTTCGTTTAGTTTTTTGCTGTTGGTCATTTGTTTTTGCGGAGTCTCGTATAGCCCAGACTGGCCTTGAACTTGACAAGTACTCAAGAATGCCCTTGAATTTGAAGTCCTCACATCTGCTCCTTTCTAGTGTTGGCCACCTGCATGGTTTTAGGTGTTGCTGGAGACATAGGGTGTTACCGTGTAGCCCATGTTAGCTTTAAACCTGAAACACTCCTTTCTTTCTGTTTCTAGAGTTGGGGAATCACAGGTGTGTACTACCATGCCTGAAATAATGTCTTTTTTTTTTTTGTACATTTAAGTTTCCCCAATTTTTTAAAAAAGTTGAAAATATTTGCCAAGTACCTTTTTAGATTCCAGAGATATTGTGATACATTGATTTAGTAGCATGAAAACGTTAGTAGCATTTGGATTTAGTAGCATTAAGCTTTATTATAGGTTACATAGAAGAAAATAAGAAGGAAAACATTATTTTAAAGCAATTGTGATGGTGCCTGTTTTTCTCTTTTATTTAACTTATTTTAGCAACCCTTTGCTGATGAAGATCCTGATAAGGAAAAAAAAATAAAGGAACTTGAGTTGCTTCTTATGTCAGCTGAGAGTGAAGTTAGAAGAAAGAAGCTCCCATCTGTAAGAAATGAATTTATATGCTTGTATTTATTAGTCCTTCATATGCATTCTTTTATGCTTTTTCTTAGTTGTAGAGTGTTTCCAGTGTGACTTCACATTTATTTAGTTATTTGTTTGTTTGTTTATTTTTTTTTGAGAAAGTCTGAGTAACAGTCCTGGCTGACCTGGAACTCACTTTTGTAGACCAGGCTGGCCCTGAACTCACTGAGATCCACCTGCCTCTGCCTCCCAAGTGCTGGGATTAAAGGCGTATGCTACCACTGCCCGGCCAGCTGTTAAAGGCTAGGCTCACAACCAAAAATATAGGTGACTTTACATTTTAGTATAAACACTTTTTTTCTCATTTTAATTTGCAATTTTGAGGTTGCTTGATTATGATTTACACCTCTTCCAGCCTGTTTTACAGTGTTCTGTATTAGGATACTCAAAAAAAAAGTTTCTTAAATAATAATTGTTAAAGACTTAAAATAAAATCTTTGATTTGTATATTTTCTGTATTAAGCTTTTAAAGACTTGACATTCCATGTAATGATGGATTAAATTGAAAAAGCATATAAAATGAGAAATGCAATAGGTAGAGATATTTAAAAGCTCTAAAATTACTTTTATTTTCTTTGAAAAAATTCTGTTTTAGTCTATTTAGGGTATGAATTCAATAAATTGGAAAAAGTGATAATAACAAGCTGAGTGGCAGTGGCACATAGTTTAATTCCAGCACTCAGGAGGCAGAGACAGGCAGATCTCAGTGAGTTGAGACCAGATTGGTTTACAGAGTGAATTCCAGAGGACAGCCAGAGATACACAGAGAAACCTGTCTCGAAAAACAAAACAACTTAATTATAACAACACAGCAGGAAACATTTAGATTTTATATTTTCTAACTCTTTCACAAGAAAAAGGTTGATATGGTTGTCTTTGATTTGGTTCGTCAGAATAAGCAGGAGTATTAAATTAAGTGATATAAATTCTAGTAGAATTAAACAGGCAATGCTAGATAGATTAGAGAAAAAAGATGTACATTTATATTTAGGTGAGAATTTTGGACATTTAAAATGATATCTGGAGTATTTTTTTTATATTTTGAGAAGTGTTTTCTTAAACTGGGCATGCAGCTCAGTGGTAGAGCATTTGCCTGATATGCATCAGATCTTGGGTTCGGTCTCAGTACTGAATAAAGTTGCTTTTCCTCTCCATGATTTCAGACTGAATGTGAGGGCAAACGTTGAGTTACTGGGAACTCAGCATCACTCTGATGAATAAATTGACATGTTCAATTAGTGTCATGAAACAAATGATATTGTTTTACATTATTTAAGGGGGAATTAAAATAACATATTAATATAGGTGAGGTTTTTACTGTAGGAAAGTCAGTTTTTGTTTTGAAACTATAAACTATCAGTAAATAGGAAGACTAGAAGTATGCTTATTTTAATGTTAATTTTAGTTTTGCTAAAGAAGAGACAAATAGTTATATAGAGAGAGTCGTTATTTGTATATGATTATGTCATGTTTAAGCCATTCTAAAAGTTTTTGGAATGAGATGTTGCACAATGGTAGGAACCTTGTCCTATGTTTGAGGCCTTGGACTTTGTCCCCAGTGCTTCAAAACTAAAGCTAAACAAAACAATTACGAAAAATTTCAAGTACTTTTAGATTTAATTTTTCCATTTTATTTCTTTGTTTATGGGTGTTTTGCATGTATGTATATCTATGTACCACATATTATGAGGCCTGAGGAGGCCAGAATAAGGTGTCAGATCCCCTAGAACTGGGGTTACAAATAGTTTTGACCTGCCATGTGGGTGCTAAGAATCAAACCCAGGTCCTTTGGAAGAGCAACCAGTGCTCTTAACTGCTGAGCTGTCGCTCCAGTCCAGTTCCCCCACCCCCAGACAGGGTTTCTCTATGTAACAGCCCTAGCTGTGCTGGAATGAGTTCTGTAGACCAGGCTGACCTCAAACTCAGAAAGATCCGCCTACCTCTGCTTCCCGAGTGTTGGGATTAAAGGCATGTACCACCACCCCCAGGCCTAATTTTTGGTTTTTTTAAAAAATAGTATGTTGGAGGCATGGAAGGGAGGGTGTGGGGGGATTGAGAAGGGAACAATGGGTGGAAATGATCAAAATATATTATATACATGTGTGATGTTATCAAAGAATAAATATTTTTAAACTAAGTACCTTAGCTCAGGATGCAGCATACCTGTCTCATTTAATAAGAAAAATATATTAGATAAAGTAATTCACATTTTATATTAAAAGGGAGAAAATTACTGACTTCTTTTTAAAACTTCATATACTTTACAAGACTTCATACACTTTTTTTTTTAACAATTGTGTGATTATAGTGACTACTATTTTACTGAATTCCATTATGCTCCGCTCTGCTGAGTAAATTGTAGAGGTCAGAAGTGAGTGTGAGATCCTCTGGAAATGGAGATATAGATGGTTTGAGCCCACATGTGGCTTCTGTGAACTGAACCAGAGTTTCTCTGTGTTCCAGCAGTTGCTCCCAAATAATAAATAAGTGCTCACTTATTAGTAAATATAAATGCTCAACCAATTGCTTAGGCTTGTCTCCTCCAGCAAGCTCTTACAATTAAATTAACCCATTTCTATTAATCTATGTGCTGCCCTGAGGCTGGTTTAGCTCATCTATGAACTACCCATATTGCTTCTTCTGCATCTGGCTCGAGACTCCTCAGACTCTGCTCTTCTTCCCAGCATTCTCTCTGCTTAGAAAATCCTGCCTAGCTCTTGGCCAATCAGCTTTATATTAACAATGAAAGCAACACATTTTCACAGTATACAGAAGGATTATTCCACAGCATTTCCCCTTTTTATCTAAATAAAAAAGGAAGGTTTTTACTTTAACATAGTAAAATGATAATCAACAAAAACAATTATCAAGTAAAAATTTTAATTACAATATCCAGTCCTTTTGTATTTGACAAATTTAGAGAAAATAGTCTGTTATTAATCTTTATGAGTCTAAAGTTTCATACCTCATTTATTTACCTTTTTATCATAACTAAAGAAAACTTTAGGTCTGATTATTTAGTCCTTAGCGCCATCAAAGACCCCAGAAAGGTGTCATGTTGTCTAACAACAGGGACATCTGTCTGTCTGGACAGTCATCCAAAGTTCTTTTGTACATTGGGGCATCCAACTTTGGCCTATAGGCCTAGTATATCTGACAGACACTTTTGGGAAGCAAGGAATTTTGAAGGACTGTCATGCTGTGTATTGGCAAAGTTTGGCAGTCACTTTTTTGTGTCCTGCTGGTTCAGTTTTGACAGTATACTGTCAGCAATTGAGGCAAGGGCAGTTTCTTTGCCCAAATGGCTAGCTTTTACCATAAAGAAAGAAAACTCCGTATGGAGGTTGTTTGATGCCCATTGTCCTTTTTTTGAAGTAGACTGATAGTATTAGGAGCAGACATGTCTCACTGACATGAAAAGCCTTAGGTTAGTAAACATATTAAATGACATATTCTGTAGGTCTTAGAAGTGTTTGAAGACCATCTGTTCATCTAACTATATCTGTATATGACCTTGAAAACATACCTTGCATGACTATGAGTTTGACTATTATAGATGACTATTAATCTGTATTTCTTAATTAAACATTATATCTTTAAATGAGCTGTATAAACACAATACCCCAAACAAGAGTCAGTAGATGCATAAGTATAATAAAATTAACTTTAAATTTTTTTCAGTTTACCCAAATCCATACTAATGTAAAATATTTTGAGATTAATAGGTTTTTTTTGGATTAAAATAGAATCAATAATCTACCTTTTTTTCTTATCATTCCTGTATCATATCCCCTTTTTTTCCTTTAGAAAGAGATCTTAGAACTTAACTCTTTTGTTTAGGTTTTATTCTGCCTATGACCAGTAAAAACTTTTAAAGGTATCAATACAGGTATATACTGTGCATTTTACACAAGGCAGCCAAAGATAAATTTTTTGTTTTATGTTTGAGCAGGTAACATATACATCATGTGTCTTGTAGTTTTTCTAGGTTTGGTTCTTTTTGTCTGTAGTCAGAATTTTTAGGGGGTCTTTGATCAGATCTGATCATCTTTAGCCTTTAATGAATCCATAGTCTTTTGTTTTCTATGGAAAGCATAACCTTTTCTGCAAAGTAACATCTTTTGACTTCCATTTTGAAGTCAAGACATTTTAAAAATATATAAATTGGTTTAATCCAATAGTTTTCATAATCCAGTGTGTCTTAGCAGCTGTCATTTCTTCATTAACAATCAGAAAATCTAAAGACAACACAATAACATACAGAATCCAGACTCTGTGTATTTACCATCTTTATGTGGCTTTTATTTTTTAAAACTATTCTTTTTTTAAGGACTTAATTATTTTTAAACTTTTTAAAGACCCCTTTTCCCATCTAGATCTGTCTTTACTGCATATCTGTAACTTTTCTGTCTCTGAGCAAAACTCCAAACCTGCCACAAGCTCATGCTGACAGGGCTTGCACGAGTGGCTTAAGTCCACAGGCAGCTTCTAGGAGATGGTAGGAAACCACATTTGGCCCAGTTTTTGTGTATTTAGAACTTTAAGCTTTCTCAGGTCTTCTGTGGATGTAGGTGTGCCATGTTGGAATGCCATTTGTAGGCAGAGTGTCCCAGCAGCTACTCCCAAATAACCACTCAGAGACTTACTATTAATTATAAATGCTCAGACAATAGCTTAGGTTTGCCTCCTCCAGCCAGCTGTTAATCTCTGTGCTGCCCTGAGGCTGGTTTACTCCATCTATAACTTCCCATGTTACTACTTCTGCATCTGGCTTGATACTCTTCAGACTCTGCCCTTCTACCCGGCATTCTCTCTGCCCTAAAACTCCTGCCTAGCTACCAGCCAATTAGCTTTATATTAACAATTAGAGCAACACATTTTCACAGTGTGCAGAAGGATTATTCTACAACACGTGGAAGATCAGCAAGTACTCTTATCCACTGAGCCATCTTTCCAGCCCCAATTTTTAATAGTAGTAACCATTTGTTGAGTGATTCCTTTAAAATGGGAAGTATGTTCTTTTTGTTTCATTTTATCTATTATCTATTTATCTGTCTGTCTTTATCTGTCTATTTATTTACTCATTTATTTATTTGGTTTTTCAAGACAGGGTTTCTCTGTGTAACAGCCCTGGCTGTCCTGAAACTTGCTCTGTAGACCAGGCTGGCTTCAAACTCAGAGATCCTCCTGTCTCTGCCTCCTAAGTGATGGGATTAAAGGTGTGCACCACCATGACAGGCATGGGCAGTACGTTCTTAAGAATATGTTTGCTACTAGATATATTTAATTTTAAATAAAATTTAAAATTCCTCATGTGTACCAGCCACATTTTACAGATATGGCTCCCATACTGAGTTGCTGAATATATAGAACATTTTCATGTTTCAGAAAGTTCTGTTGAATAGTGCTGTATGCATTGCAAGTTATCTTTTCTTTGTGATGCTTCAAGATCTCCTTATTTTATTATCATAACAACAGGAAACTAGGCTTGCAAAATAAATAAATTGCCTGGGTTGTTTCTAAAGAAAGAAAGAAAAGTTGTATAGCCCTGATATTAGAGTACTTAATCTGCAACGAGAACAAAGATAAGGGATAGAATATAGTAAGATGAAATAAACCACTTAGTTTTATAAGAACATAAGAAAATTATGTACATTAGATTCACAGTCAGAATATGTTCTTGGAAGAAGTCTTATTTGAGGTCAGTCTTGAACAGAAATATTTTTTATTTTATGCACATTGGTGTTTTGCCCACATTTATGTCTGTGTGAAGGTTTTAGAACCCTTGGAACTGGAGTTACACATGGTTTTGAGCTGTCATGTGGGTGCTGGGAATTGAATCCAGGTCCTTTGAAAGAGTAACCACTGTTCTTAACTTTTGAGCTATCTCTCCAGCCCTGAATTCAGTCTTGAAATGCAAGATGATTATATTGTATATATATTAGCAAGATAGATGTATTAGGGCAATATTTTAAATAGCAGGTGAAAAGTGTATTATTATCAGTCACATGGCATACCTCTTAATATTTAAAGTGTCTTTTAAATCAAGACAACACTTTGTGTGGATGGTGGGTTAGGGAATGTTCTAGATAAAGAGAACAATAGTATGTACAAAGGCTCTCCAGAGTAAAAAAAAAATCAACCATCAGGGAGTTAAAAGTACTAAAGCTTGGTATTCTCATAGAGTGAGGGTTGTGAGTGGAATCGTGGAATGAAGTTTGAAAAGAAAATGAGACGACATTTTAATTCTTTGTTACATATAAGTGCTAGTTTTATTTGCAGTGGCTTTATAGTTAAAATTTATTTAGAAAAAAAGAAATCTAGCCAAGGAATGAAATTTAGTGGAAACAAAGTATATACTAATATTAAAGAAAGGCTATACTGGGTACTATATCTTTTTATCTAAAATAATATGAAGTATGTTATTGAAATTTTTTATTTAAAATTTAAATTCATACCTATATTGAGAATGGCTAATAATATTCAATTTTCTTTTGTACTTTTAGCAACCTGGAAGCTTTTCTAGCTGGTCTGGTAGTTTCGTCATGGATGATAGCATGTCTAACACATTGAATAACCTTGAGGAACACACTGCCGAGTTTTATAACATGGATGAAAATCAGACTGTTTCTGCTCAGCAAAACTCACCCACAAAGTTTCTAGCTGTAGAAGCAAATGCTGTGCTGTCTTCTCTACAGACCATCCCCGAATTTGCAGAAACTCTAGAACTTATTGAATCTGTAAGTTTGAAATTACGAAATTAATAACATAATCTCATGTTTAGAAGCTCAGTTTAATATTTAAATAGACATTTACCTACTTAAATGCTAAGCATTGCCTAATTTTGATCTCTTTTGTAGAGGTTTCTGACCAAAAAAATTTAAAAGTTTAAGTCCTCCTTAAATATGTGTCTTAAAAATATGGTTTAGAATTAAAATTTTGATTCATTATTAGATGACTTATTTAAATACATTAGAATGTTTTAGACTAGAGGAACTATAAAGAAGAAATTTTAAATCTATATATTCAGACTTGATCGTTTGATGTATAGAAACACGTACATATAATGTTATATTTTTATCTTCTATTATATTATGATTCTGTTTTTGGTTTCTTAACATATATATAATTTTTAACAGGGTCTCACTGTGTATCCCTGGCTGACCTGGAACTCCATATATAAACCAGGCTGGCTTTGAACTTACAGAGTTCTGTCTGCCTCTGCCTCCTGAGTGTTGGGCTTAGAGGCATGTGCCAACCACCATGCCTGGATCTTAAATATATTTTTTAAGCTTGAATTTTGAGGCTTTATAGTATTCCAGCATATGAGAGTTTGACAGTAAGACAGTTTGTTTACTGAATGCATTGCTATGTGTTTAGAGAACATCTAGATTTTCTATATCATCAATAAAAAGTAATATTTATAAAGGCTTTGTTGTCAAATCATAACAATTGTATACTTGTCTAAATTGAATTTCTAAGTCAAAGTATATGTTCCATACATATTACTAAATGGTTATATATTTTTATAGTATTTTCCTGTTTAATGGAATGATTTTATGATGAATTAATTCTTTTTAATAATAGCCTAAAATAGTTTTTCTTTTTATGTAAAATATTCTGACAGAAAATTTCAGCTACTGAGTTAGAGGAAACATTATCTTGTAATATTCCAAATTGTTATTATAAAAAATTGTAATATTTTCTTCTAAAGTGTTTTGCTTAATTAAACAAAGATGTTTAGACAAAGTTTGTTTTTACTGGTAAAAATGAGTAAATAATTTGTTAGAAATTATCATCCTAACATTTCTCAATGCTGTGGTGCCCGTGTGAAATGCTGAACCACTCCACATGCCCTGACTGAAGGCCACAGATTTCCTTGTTTGTAGCAAATGCTTTCTATACAGTTATGGCCATTAGTGGCCCTCTACACAGTGTGGTGGTTTCCCAGGTCAGATCCCAGCAGGCTTTTATCTTTGTGTTGTTGAGGCTTGCTATTGCAGGGAGTCTTGTTTGTAGCGGTAGAAGCCATGGAGACAGAGATGGAAAGAAATGAGCAATTAACTTTCCATCATCACCTCAGTCAGATGTATTTGCTTGCACCCTTTCAGGGAAACTGAAAATCTCCATCAGGAAACAGTTAGGAACTTCTGAGTAGCCTAGGTGAAGAATTTCCACTGTCCAGGAGAGTGTCACCTCCCACACCACTCTGTATGTGCCTCTCTTTTATGGCCACAAAGGCAGCGACCTTTAGTCACTTACACGTTGATGCATTTCTGAGGTAGGGCCTTCCATGTCCATTTTTCTGCCTTACAAGATAAAAGGGAACAGTTTGTGGCCATTTTCTATTTAATCAGAGTGGTCTTAGATATAAGATAAACAATGTGCCTGGTGAATGGAAGCATTTATTTAAGTGCCTGGAGCAATTCTACACCATCCACATTAATATTTCTTTTACCTCTTAAGTAGGGACTGTCATAGAGATGATATGACAGAAAGGTTTATTTAATTTGTCTTTATACTTGAATCACTCATTTGAAATGATTAAAAAAATCTTTCTATATAAATATTTTTTAATTAATAAAATGCACTAATAATGTAAAATGTAATGTCAAGTATTCAGGGCATGTAATTTTCTAGCATGGAACTATAATTGGACGCCAACAAATTAGGAGATTTCCTATTTTTATTTAAAATTCTGTTTATAATCTGAAGACAGTGAGAAGGGAAATGGGTTATTTAGAGTTTTTCTTTAGATGGTTTGGATTTATAAGTAATGCTGCATAAACAAATAATATAAAAAAGAATTATTATACTGTGTTCAGATCATATTTAATTAACTAGGTTACAGCATAATGAGTTAAGAATTAATTTTTTTGTAGGATCCTGTAGCATGGAGTGATGTTACCAGTTTTGATCTTTCTGATGCTGCTGCTTCTCCTGTCAAGTCTACTCCAGTTAAACTAATGCGAATTCAACATAATGAAGGAGCCATGGAATGTCAATTTAATGTCAGTCTTGTACTTGAAGGGAAAAAGAACAGTTGTAATGGTGGAGACAGTGAAGCCATTTCTCTGGCATCCCCAAATGTGGTCAAGTTTAGCACTCCACCAACCATCCTCAGAAAGAAGAAAAGAATACGAGTAGGTCAGTCTCCATGCCGTGAACTTGGTGATGGCTCTTTCAGTGAAGGCAGTAATCCAGCATTAAAACACACGCCAGTGAAAACACTACCATTTTCTCCTTCACAGGTACTAATGTCGTTTCACTTATGTTTGCAAATGTAGACAAGATGAATTAAGTTAGATCTTTAGTGCCTTTAAGAGCAATAGGTTGCTTTGTTAACACAAAGATATGTCTAAATGTATGTGTAAGAATGGTGAATTCAGTGTCTCACCAAGGGGAGTATCTGCATTATAGCACCCTAGAATTTCAAGAGCTAAAACGGACTTTGTCATATGGTGCTATTTCTTTATAAGACTCTTCAGGAAACTGGCCCCTAACGGTAAAATGATTTATTTGTGCAAGGGATCTAATGCAGAGCTAAAACTAAGATCCAGTATGACTCTTTGATCCTGGATTGCTCATCATATATGTCTGGCATGCTGTAAACAGATCTTATCTGTATACAGCAATTTAGATTTTCGTTTACATGTTTTCATTTTTGTCATTCTTTGGAAGAAATCTAGACAACAATTTATTCTAAGAATCTCATGTTTGGATATTCAAGATTAACTACTTAATTTTTTAGTAATATTCTCAGAAGCAGATGTACACATTGCGATTATTTTTGTTAATGTAAAAATTTTGTTATATTCCAGGTGTCTGTCACTTTTCTTACAGCATATCAGTTAATCTTTGTAAAGACATTGGATGCCAAAGGGAATACAGCTTTGAAGTTCAGCAGCTGCTGTTTGCTGGAAGTGTTTTGATTATCTTAATGTTTTTTTTCTGTTGCTTTGATAAAATATCCTAACAAAAGCCATTTAAAGAAGGAAGGGTAGAGTTTGTTTTAGCCTGCAGTTCACAGTGACAGTGCAGTAGAAGTTACAGTGGCAGGAATTTGAGAGAGCTGGTCACATTAACATCCACAGCCAGAAGAGAGCTAGGAAGGCATGCTGCTGCTGCTTAGTTCCATTTCTGCTACCTGGAGATGGCCCCTTCACTTGCAGGTTGGGGTTTCCCACCTCATTTAACCCAATTAAGTTAATCCCTCACAAGTATGCAGAGGCCCATTTCCCAGGTGATTTTAGATAATTAGTGACAGCACTAATCACACAAACGATAGAAAATTTTATGAGATTAGTAGGGACCTTGAAGGTCAAATAAATATGGGGAGGTCTGAAATATTGTTGGAGGAATGTTTTAAGTTGGGAACACAGTTACTGTGATCTGAAAATGCTTGAGATAATATAGTTTACATGTACTACAATGTGAATAGTGTATTCTCTTTCCAGCTCTCAAAGTTCAAAATTATTCCAAGGTAGATGAGGGTTTCCATTTCCAGAGCTTTGTACATTAGTGATTTTTACTGAAGTAAATTCTATGCTAGGAAGCCAGTGGGAGGTGCTTATATCCCATGCTGTTTGGCTTTTATCCTTTGAAAGAGTTTGATTGCTAATCCTAGGTGAGATGATTCAAGTATTAGGAGTGATAGAGCGAGAGTAGACTGGAGTTGTAAGTGTAGCAGTTTTCACTTCTTCATATTGCCACTTCTAGTCTGCTAGTGACAAAAGAAAATTAGGTTTTTATAAATAGTATTTAAGTTAAGTCTCAGTACATTGTGTAATTTAGAGGGTGTACTCTTGTTTTGTCTGCTTGAAGTATGTGTGCTTCTAGGCAGGCGGGTTTGCCAGACAGTTAACTTTCAATAAGTTAGCAGTGTTCCTTCCCAAGACTTGTTCTTCCTGAGTAGTTGTAACAGTCTGAGTTCAAGATACTCTGAAAGAAAAGCACACTTTCCATTATTTATGAATGACAGTTCACAGCTATCTTTCTCAGTTACAGTCTTGTACCAGACTGAAGATGTGCTGCAACAGCGGAGCATGGATCTGTGCTTGGTGGTGCACTGTTTGTTTTCAATTTTCTGTGCTGTTATACACCTGACCATTTGTAAGACAACTGTTTCTTAAATGTTTTTCATGTACTACCCTGTTCAGAGTGGTTCAGGTGCTGAGAGGCAGCAGTGAACAAAATAGAAATTTCTTATCATTATGGAGCTAATTTCCATGAAATAGAAAATATATGTAGTATTATTGAAAATCTTTTCCTAAAACAATAGAGAAGTCTTACCAGTTTGATAATTGTATAGGAATTTTGATGTTCTAAAATATTGTCTGTGAATTTTGTTCTCCTTTAAGTTTTTTAACACATGTCCTGGAAATGAACAACTTAATATAGAAAACCCTTCGTTTACATCAACCCCAATTTGTGGGCAAAAAGTTCTGATTACAACTCCTCTTCAGAAGGAAGCAACTCCCAAAGACCAAAAAGAAAATGTAGGGTAAGTCTGCATTAAATAATATTATGTTAGGGAGAGCAGGAAGCATAAAGTCAAGGGTATGTTAGCATTTTATTCAAGTAAATAGCACATCACATAATCTCTATGTCTATAGATTTAGAAGTTGGTTGTTATTCTTTTTTTTAAAGATTTATTTATTATGTACACAGTGTTCCACCTGCATATATGCCTGCAGGCCAGAAGAGGGCATCAGATCTCATTACAGATGGTTGTGAGCC
>LOEQ01000084.1:470127-485545 GCA_001685075.1 Bramus lutescens | reverse complement strand
GAGCCACCATGTGGTTGCTGGGAATTGAACTCAGGACCTCTGGTAGAGCAGCCAATGCCCTTAACCACTGGGCCATCTCTCCAGCCCTGGTTGTTATTCTTTTTAAAGTCACAACCTCTTATTCTGTTCCTGTAGAATACTGAAAACTGGATAAATATAGCATAAAATTTTTATTTCAAGCAAAATATTCTTAGTATTTTTCCTAAGTCATTCTTCCTTTTAAAAAAATACTAATTAGAGAATGAACAACTTTAGGCAACCATATTTTAAATATCTCTATAATACTTTAGAAAAATGTGTATAAAAATGTAGTTTATGATTTTTCAGGGCTTTGCCTTCCTTAACATATATGAACTCATATCATGAGAGTAATAAAAATATCTGAATGATTGACTAGGTTTAGAACACCTACTATTAGAAGATCTATATTGGGTACCGCACCAAGAACTCCTACTCCATTTAAGAATGCACTTGCTGCTCAGGAAAAAAAGTATGGACCTCTTAAAATTGTGGTACGTACACTCTTTATTCTCAAGTACTTCCTAGTTCTAATTAAAGAAAAAGTGGTATATATCATCTTGAATTTTTTAGCGTTAAAAAGTGTTTATTGAAACTAAAATAAAATTTTATATCTTGATTTATGAATGTAATTTTGTGTTAATCTTACTTGACCTGTAAATAACCGTTTGACTCATTTCAAGTTTGTGTGTTCTCATGTTAACTAAAAGAAAACAGTTTCGGTGGCATGCTTTTTTTTTCTTAATGTTAAAGCATGTATTTAGTAGTTTTATTGCAATAGAATTAATATTTTGATATATCTAATCACTTAATGCTACTGAGGAAACTAACAGGTCTGGGAACCTTCTTAAAGTTCAGTTTCTCTTCTGTGTACAAGTTATTAAGCACACCCAAGTTTTTTATTGTTAAACTAAAAAAGACAATACAAATAAAGGGCTTGTCTCTAGTTTCATTATAGTGAGTACTTAGTTACTGCTATTAGTCTTGTAGCTATGGTAGCAATAGTTCATGAGTTAATATATATGTGAAGTGTTTTAGTTATTTGTGTTCTCAGAAATATTGTTATCTTTAAAATACCTCAGAAAAGGCCAGAACATTCTAGACATATGCAGATATTTTATGTTTATTAGAAATAAAGCTGTTACTTTAATTTTATTTCTTCAATGATAGTTTAAATTTTGTTCTATTTTTAGTAATTTTAGGAGGTAGGTTCATTAAAATTAATATTCATTAATATTTTAAGCAATTATTACTGTGA
This sequence comes from Bramus lutescens, assembly GCA_001685075.1. NCBI lineage: Eukaryota > Metazoa > Chordata > Mammalia > Rodentia > Cricetidae > Bramus > Bramus lutescens. Next base: position 484,269 of record LOEQ01000084.1, on the reverse strand, counting down.
GCTGATTAATTAGTTAATTTGTATATCTATAGAAAGTAGAAGATAATTTTGTTAATATTGTAAAAGTCTAAAAGTTAAAGCAAAAACCAACTATTTATTATTATTGTGAGTGTACACATGCTATGATACTCTTGAAGAGGTTAGAGGACAGCTTTTGGGAATTAATTCTCTCCTTCTACCATGGACTCAGGGGATGGAACTTGGGTTGTCAGGCTTGTTGTCTTACCAGGCCAAAAGGCAGAATTTTATATACAAAGAGAAAAAAAGGAATTTCTGGCAATTTCCTTTTAAAACCTTAAAAAAAAAAAAACAATTTAGTCCCAGCCACTTGCCTTCTTGGAAGAAGACATTCGAGAAGTTTTAAAAGAAGAAACTGGAACAGACATATTCCTTAAAGAAGAAGATGAACCTGCTTACAAAAGCTGCAAGCAAGAGGTAATCTTGAGGATTATTTATATCTTCATTTACATAGTTAGTTAGAGGATGTCTCTGTGAAACGTTAGCTGCCCTCAAACTTGCAAATCTCCTGCCTGCCCTTGCTGAGAGCTGGGACTGTGGGTGTGTTCCTCCCTCCGTGTCAGCTCTTCTAGTAGTACTGCTAATGAAAGGCTTCGTCATGTACAAGAGACTTGGATATAAAGTTACCTTGTAAATTATTTTTCTTAGCGTTCTGCATCTGTGAAGAAAGTCAGAAAATCACTAGCCTTAGAAAGCTGGGACAAAGAAGAACCAGGCTCTCAGCTACTAACTGAAGACATTTCAGACATACAGGTGTGTAAAGAATTCATATGTTTTTAAATGTCTATTTTAAATCATGGTGGTTCTCATTTCATATTCATTGCTTGACCAGATCATTTTAAGGAGAGTCACAAAATTTAGGATTGTTTTGCCTAATTCAGAGAGAACCTATTATCTATGAAGAATGTATTATTTTTTTAAACTTGTTTTATTTTAAGAGAAGTTAGTCTTTTGTATGATGTCAAAAAAACAGTGGTTCACAAAACTTTAAATTTGAATTATCAAAATATTACTATAGCACTATAAGTTTATTTTTGTGTAATTACCAAGATATTATTCTAATGCTAGACATTTATTTTGTGTAATTACAAAGATATTATTAGATATTTCATCAGAGCCAAATGCTTCCTAAGAGGAAAGTTATCAGGGCTTCCATTACCTCTTACTCAGTAGTCTCTTGTCTCTACTTTTGAATTGGTTATTTTCCTCTTTCTTTTTTCTCTTAGTCAGAAAATAAACTTGCAACATCTTTATTAATGATACCATTATTGGAAATACATGACAATAGGTGCAACTTGACTCCTGAAAAACAAGATATAAATTTAGCCAACAAAACATATACACTTACTAAAAAGAAACCAAACCCTAACCCTTCTAAAGTTGTCAAATTGGAAAAGAATCTTCAGGTATGGATTTATAAGTTTCTTTAGTGATTTTTGTTGCTGTTTAGTCAATGATCACTTTTAACTTACTGATCACAAATTATACTTTTTCTTTTAAAGTTTAAATTGACAAGTACAATAAAAATTATTATTTTGTGACTGAAAGCAAGTTTGGGTTTAAGAGAGACTCATTCATCAGTGCACATACCATCTCTACAATTAGAATTTTAACCAGAGATTTTTAGGGTTTTGTTGTTTTGAGACAGGATCTTACCTCGTTATGTAGCTGACCTTGAAATCATAGTCCTGCAGCTTCAACTTCTTAAATCCTGGGATACATATTTGTGACATCATGCCTTGCCCTTTCATGATTTCTTTGTGTGTGTGTGTGTGTGTGTGTGTGTGTGTGTAATGATATTTAAATCCACTTCTGGTATTTTTTTACCTGTAAAATAAAAATGAATAGCCACATTTGTTGTTCCAAATTGGTAAGGAGGTGGAAGCATTTTCAGCATAATTTTTTGTTGATATGATTGTGCCCAGTAAACTCTGGATCAGAAGCTATAAAACAAGAAATTCCCCCTATTCCTCTGTGGCCAGTAAATAGTTGCAAATGAAGGCTGGTGAAATTCTTATCTTGTTTTAGGAGTTTGCCCAAAGAATATGAGTTGTTGGAGAGGAAGCCTCACTGACTGCAGAATAGTTTCCCTGACATTCAGGCATTCCTTGAGAATGTCTTTGGCAATCAGATATAGACAACCACCTGTCTGTCTTGGGCCATGGCTTTCAGAGAGTGACATAATGCATTCCCTTAATTGACTTAAAATGTTTTTAATTCCCAGTATTCAGCTAATATAGAGCTTCATATATACATATATAATATAGTATAGGAAGTTCATCATGTAATAACTCTTGCATATAGAAAGAAGTCTTTATTCTTTAAGGGAGAAAACAGGGTGCACCTGTGGTTCACTTTTTGACATTATATTTTCCCTCTAAGTCTTTTCCTTTTTCTTGGTACTGGGGACAAAACCTGAGTCTCCTACAGGCTAGATAAATACCCTACTAATGAGCTACATCTCCAGCTCCTCTCTTTAAAACTTTTGGAAAATTTGGGGACAAAAGAGATTTGTTTTTTTTTCCTGTTATGATTCATTTGATTTATGGGGAGCTGTGGGGAACAAAACTATGCTGTTATACTATTCACCATAGGCCACTGAGCAATATACACAATCATAAAAATTACACAAAAATTGTCATAAATATTTTAGTATGTGTTAAAAGTGTAGCATCTCATTTTAAAAGATATAATATTATCAAAATATTTTATAGCAATTACTTATAAAATTCCTAGTCAAAGAATTAATTTTTAAAAGTCTAGTTATGAAGACTGGCAATATGGCTCAGTGGATAAAGGTGCTTGTTACTAACCCTTATGACCTAAGTTTGGTTCTGCAGTCCACATGGTAGTGAGAGGACTGACTCCTGAACTTTGTCCTTTGACTTCCACATATGTATATGGCGTGTTACACACACACACACACACACACACATGTACACATGCATGCACTCTAATTATGAAGTGGTTTGGGTGCTTAATTTTACTAATTTTTACATCACTTTTGCTATTTCCTTCATAGTCAAATTGTGAGTGGGAAACAGTGGTATATGGGAAGACAGAAGACCAACTTATCATGACTGAACAAGCAAGAAGATATCTGAGTACTTACACAGCCGCCAGCAGCACTTCAAGAGCTCTCATACTCTAATTGCTACTAAAGCTGATACAATGCCCTACCCCTTACTGTATTTTGTGCCAAATTAGGTTGCAATGGAACTTGTCCAATTAATTTTTTTAAAGGTTTTAATACACCCCCACAGTGGTTTGCATTTTTTTCTTTATTGGACAGACAGTAATAAGCCACTTAAAGTAAGGGGTAGGTAAATTCATTATTTACTTTTTAAGAAATGAGAGTTTTAAAATTTGTTTTTAAAGAACACAATGGGAAAATAAGGATGTTCATGGGTATTTCAAAGCAAATTTTCACATAATTTCTTTACAGGATATATGTCAGTACTTTCTCAAGGTTATAGTCTGTTATAAACAAGTTAAGTATGTGTGATCTCTGAAAGTCTATATTTAGGACCTGGGGGCTTTATGAAGTACTTTTGCACGTGTGCTGATTTATTTAGACTACCATTTATAAAGAAACACAATGAGAAGGAGTCACAAGGAAGCTAGAAAGTTGCACTACTAATTTTTGGTATTTTTCAGAAGCAATGAAATTAACTACAGTGTTAAACATATTTATTTGAGCATAGTAATAAAAAAGCATTGAAAGTGGGCTTTTTCTTACTAGTAAAGAGTCAGTATTTCTTAAGTCTCAGAAGAGCTGAGAATTCTGTTGAATGTATTGTACAGTATGTAGGAGCAGAAAACTGTGTAAATTATAAAGATGTCTGTTTTCATAATTTATTTTCATTTTTAAAGCTTAAATGTAGATATTTATATATATACAGGGTGTCTAGAAGCCAGTGTTGTTTGTCATTACAGCTAATGTAGTAAAGAATAACTTTGACTTTCAAGTGTGAATTAGTTGTTATAGCTGCAAAGAATACAATATCTATACTGTATGTCACATCTACCTAAATATTGCACTATATCCTTTAAATCATGTTGGTTATAAAATAGTTCTAAAATATACTAAATAATACTTTAATATTTTCTTTTTAAATTATATTGGAGGTCATAAATTAATCTGGTGATTTGTGTATGTGTTTGAATTTTTCATTTTGTTTAAAAAACAATATGGTACCTTGCTCCCTAAAACAGTCTGCACTTAGAAAGTTTATTCTATTTACTCAATGTTTCAGAATTAGAAAATATTATCTTTTATTTATACAAATATTTTGTCCTTTTATAAATGTTTTGTGTTTCCAGGTTACAACAGTTGCTTCAGTTGCCTATTTAGGTGTTTGCACTTATTTCTTTTTGAAAGAATGTCTTTGTTTATGTGGTAGAGGTTTTATGTAATTTTTGAGACATATAATGGTGTGCTGTCAACCTAAACACTGACAAGCAAATAGAATTGTACACTGTAGTTTGAGTTATTTATAATTGACACACTCTCTCCCTCTCCACTCCTGAAGTAAGCTGCTATAGAAAGTAGCAGAATCGGCTGCTATGAGAGATGGAAAGAGCAACCACCACTTGCACTGTGTGAAAAGATAAGCAAATGATGGCAAATTCTCAAGTTAACTTAATGGATTCAACTATTACCAAGCAGATTCTTACAAAGACCAAAACACTACTATGCCTCAAAACCAAACCAAACAAAACAGCTTAAGATTTTAAGAAATTCTATATATCTGTTAATAGAAATGGGACTACTGAATATTTTAATGCCTAGTTCTTCAACAGTAGACCTAAAAAGGTTTTAAGCTTTAAATCCAGTTGCTAGTTTTTGCATACTATATGTTAGTGAGAAGTAAAGAATATGTGGTGGTACTAAGATTATGCTTTCTTGATAACTAGTAGGTTAAACAATTTGAATCTTCTTAGCATGCTAAATATGTTTTTTCTAATTAATGAACTTCTCACAGAAATGTTACTTTGTAAAACCAATGATTGTGGAAAAAATCATATTATATCATTTCAGTTACTTTGGGGTAATAATAGTGAATAATTCCTTTTAAAAATGTAGTTTTTAGCTGCATTGGATACAATAGTCTCCAGTTGCCAAAGTAAAATATCTCAGATATGCTACATATTTTAAAACATTTTTTCTTGAGCATTAACTTAACACAAATGTTAATATATTGTATATAAGCCTGGGCTTATGGAACGTAGTATATATTTGGGTTGGTGTTGGTTGAATCCTCAAGTTAACTGCTTTGTTGCTTTTTTGTTGTTGTTGCTGCAAGATTTGTAATCATAAACATGCCAGGCATCTTAAGTCATCTTTTTTACTGTTCATTTAGATTCTTCAGTTTTCTGAAGATGCCATGCATACAGGTAGTAGCCATACATGCATGGAAACTGACTACACACATACCATACTTCATTTTATCGTAAGGTTTTCACATTAACACAGCAATTACACTGACTAAATTGAGGGCTGTTTTTTAATATATGAGAAAACTTTGCATTGTTAGAGAATCTTGCAGACAATGTTGAAATCTATTAACATCCAAATAAAGCATCTGTGTACAAGCTGACATGGTGTTGCTCATTCACTTTGCTTCTGTGTAATGGATTTGATTGAACCCTTAAGACCTGAGTCCAACATTGAGTTCTTACCCTTTGTACTCTTAGAACTCCCTTTGCAGGTGATTTCCCCTGTTAACAAATGTGGCCCCTCCAACAGGCTTCATTCAGAAACACTTCAAATTCCTTCTACATTCTTTCGTGTAACTTTTATTGACACTGGAAATAGAATGTTCAAAACAGATTTCTCTTTCCCCACCTGGACCTGCCCTCCCTTTGTCAGGTTTCTAAGTGGAATTGCTTTTCTTTTGTTCATCCACTGACCCATTTCTTAGCTTCTTTCAACCTCCATATTGAAGTCTGCCATAAAGACTCTGTACATAAGGCCACTTTATCTCTTTATCTGAATTATTGCACATTGCTCTGAGCATATTCTATAGAAATAGTAACAAACTGGCCTGGCATTAGAGTGTCACCTGGGAAAGGCCAAGTGGCCACCAGTCAGGTATTGGCAATATTGCATAATCTTAGTGAGTTTATCACTATTACTTAGTTTTCTAGGCCTAGCAATCTGTTGGAATTAACTCACTGAAAATGAGTTTACGTTTCAATAAAAGTCTTATATAACTTTTTAAGATTGATATGTGAAACCAGAATTCTATTAGTTTTTAGTAACATAAAGCTACAGAGGACTAGGTACATTCTCACCACAGATGTAAACAGAAGGAAATGATAACCATATGCAGATGCAATCAGATCTCTGGGGTTGCCTAAATAATGGTGATTCTTATTCATTTCTAGTTGGCTAGTTTCCACACTTCATTTTCAACCCTATTGGTGACTTGGCTCTACATTTTTTTGCACTACTTTGTTTCATTCTGTGTTTGCAATGTTACCCTCTTTTTCAGCTGTGAAATGCCTGTGAAGCATTTCCTGAGTGCTCCATAAAATGTTAGCACTATCCTTCATGTATCTAAAGAGTAGGAGTTGCTGTTTATGACTCTTTTATTTCTGAGTCTATCAGTGGGGCTTAGAAAATCTTGGTACATGTTGAGTCTTAATAATTAGTTTTTACCAGGAAATACTAGCTATACTCTCATAACAGGTTTATAAATAGCTTTAATTTCTTATTTATTTACATAAGACAAGTTTTGCCTTACATCTAAGAAACTTTCAAGAATCTTTTAGCCCATTTTTTTTAAAATAACTATGTAATTTACTGCTTGCTTTATCAGTTATAGAGTGGTAAGACTGTTAGGTGGTCAGGTCTTTAATTTCTAATATAGAAAAGATGATAGCATTTGAAGAGATACTTATTCTCTGAAAAATGAAAATGTATTAGGTAGTGGGGGATAAGTTGAATTAAGAGAGATACTTTGGGATATTAATTTTACTGTTAGATTTTAAAAATAAGTACAGATATGATCAAGGAGAATACACGAGATAGACAAGAAAGTACACTTGGAAAAGAAATTAAGTGGCCAGTGTGATAGAAGACTTTGGAAACTTAGTATCTTGGTGCAAGTACTTTTAAAGCTGTTGGATGTAGCACAAATAATAAAAACCTAGAGACAGATATTGGGGTTGAAACTGAAGATCAGAAAACCAAAACAGCCAAACCACTAGAAACGCCTTACCTTTACCAAGGCTGAGCAACTGTAGCCTGAGCCCTGAGCCTCTGTCTTTCCTCCTGTTTTGTATTCCACTTTAGTGCTGGGATTGAAGGCCTGTGACTCCCACCACTGCCTGGCCTCTAGTGGCTTAGTTTTACCCTCTGATCTTCAGACAAGCTTTATTTACTGAAAAATAAAATATCAGTATAATTGGATTTGAGGGAAACTTAGCTCCATTGTGTATATACTGCACTTCTTTCTGAAATTCCTAGAACTAGTGCTTATTCAAGCGCCAAGTGCAGAATGTGTTTGAATCACATGGGTTCCAGGGATAGAATTGAGGCAAGCATCTTTTACCTATTGAGCCAACCTGTCAACTCTATTCAGATTTAACTACTATAATTTTGCCAACCATAGCTCAAAGGTTTAAGTATTCTTACAATTTCTTAAGTCCTAATACAGTTAGTATTCAGCTTAACTGAGTACTTCCCATGCTCCCCTGCTAGGTTCTGGGGATACTCTGAGAAGAACATGTGTGGCAGTCATAATGGTGTTTCATTAAGGTCATCAGTAACAGAGAAGCTGATTGTCTAGATGAAAGGGAAACTATGTAACAGAAATACTTCTCCTTTGGTCAAAAAAGTGAGCTGGATCCAGCAGCCAAGTTTGCTATTTCATATGAGTGGAATGTTAGGATTCAGTCCAGAGAGTGAACCCCCAGCCCTGCCCACCAGAGAGAAGTAGGGTTATATGGTTTCTTGGAGGCTTGGGCTGACTATAATTTGGAGTGAATGTAGCAGCTGCAGCCACATGCCAGTTACTATGCTAAATCCTTATTAGTTAATTTAATTTTAATCCTTAACAGCACTCCTTTGAGATACATACTCTTATAATCCACTTCTGTGGATTTGTAGTAGGCTAATGCTAAGAGACTTGTCCGCTGAAGCTGGGCTTTAGTTGGCCATGATTTAGACTGATTCATTTAAAATTCAGCATAGGGTTCCTAAGATTACATGGTATATGATTCCATTTATGTAACTGTCTAAAGCCAGGCAAAGCTAATGTATGCTGTTTGAAGTTGGGATGGTGGTCACTCTGTGGGAGTGGGTGTGTAGGAGATTACAATGCTCTTTCCTGCTCTAAACACTGATTTCATGGATATGCTCACAGCTTGTAAAAATACAAGCTGCAGTGTTAATAGAGAAACTACTCCCTTTGTACATTATATTTCAGTAAGTTGTGAAAATTAATCCTGAATTGGATAAGAAAAAAATAAAAATGTTCCAGCACAGCAAGATGGTACTATTCTACCTACATGCAACAAAGCCAGCACTCAGAACTTAATGCCATTACTCCCCGGTAGATGACAGGCTCATTTCTCCTACTAAACTAATTTTAAGTTTCTGCATGGTATAAATGACTTCTTCTTGTATAATTACATATCATATTTTTATGAATAAGAGCTTATTCTGTTCCACTACATGAACCTTTGAGAGACTCCCATCCCTTGTAAATTCTCTGCCGTTCTTGCAGATGCCCATCTGTTAACTTTTCCCAGCCTTTCCCCTCAGCTTGAAGTGTATGCTTTCCTTCCCACCCCCACAGAAATGCCCAAACTCGCTAAATCTCTGCTCCCCAAATAGTTATCTACCTAACATGGAATACTACATGTATTTCTTTATAACACCATGAGTTAATATCTTTGTTTGGACTTGACATTCTCTGCCAATATCACGTGATTTATTCATCTGATTAACCCTTAGTCTATTCCTAAGGTCTCCGTTCACTTAGGGTTGAGTAGAAAGTAGGCCACTCACCAGTTGTTGCAGACTTCTTAATAAGAGAGAAGATATCTAAGTTTTACAATTTAATAATCTATTTTATTTAAAGCAATATGTTCTGAAAATTAGTATAGGACTGCTTCACAAAGTTATAAGCTGAGTATTTTTCTTTTCCTAAGTCTTTGAAATCCAATGTTTATCACACTTCAAGCAAGGGCCAATATCCAGAATTTACAAGGAATTGTAGAAATTAAGTACTGAGGAAATGAAACAGCCAATCAACAAATGGGCAAGTGAACTAAATAGACAGTTAAAAGATAAAAAGAAAGTAACACAAATGGCCAGTAATTATTTTAAGGAGTGTTCAGTATCCCTCGCCATCAGGGAAATGCAAATTAAAATTACTTTGAGATAGCACCTCACCTGTCAGATTGACTACTGTGAACAAGTCTGACAAAAACTGTATAGGATGTGCTGAGAAAGGGGTCCTTATTCACCATCGATGGGGTGCAATTGATACAGCCATTGTGGAAATCAGTTTGGAGATTTATCAAAAAATTTAAACGGAACTACAATGTGACCTGCTATTTCACCCTTGGTCATATACCCAGAGAACTCCATAGCCTACCGTAGAGATATTATTGTGCCTCCATGTTTGTTGCTGCTTTATTTACAATAGCAAAGAAGTGCAATAAAGCTAGATGTCCATCAAAAGAGGAACAGATAATAAAAAAAATTGTATATTAAAAAATGGAATACTACTTAGCTCCAAATGGAAAAAATTTTCAGGAAAACAGATGACCTTAGAATGTATGATATTAAGTGAGGTCAAACAATTCCAGAAAGAAGCCTACGTGTTCTCTCATGTGCAGAATCTAACAGTGTGTGTGTGTGTTTAAGCAAATGTACATGTGGGTACAATATAACATGAAGAAAAAAAGGCTAAAAATAAGGACTTAACTCAGGTAAGATGAGTTATAGGACAGAATATAAAGTTAACTGTTTTCCTAGTTCTAACTATGTCATAGATTTTGTTTTGTTTTTGTTTTGGGTGATGGATAAGTTCATAAAATACTGCAAGTGAAATTTAATCCATAGGTCCAACACTTCTGTTCCAAATGCCTATTCTAATTGTATAGAAATTCATAGAGTTGTGTAGCCTTTGGTTCTGGTTACTTTTAATATATAATGTTCTTAATTTAGTTGTAACTTTTTATAATGAAGTTTTTAAAATTTAAAAAAATGTCTATTGAGCACATAAGGAATTCAGATCAGCCACATTTCATGGACTTCAAGGCCACGTGTGATAAATGACTACTGGTCAGTACATTTACAGGCACTCATGGAAGAGACGAGTGTAATTCAGAAGAAATATTGCCTACTTTAGGTCACAATAGATAATTTAGTAAGTTACAGACAGTATCTTCTCCCCCTTCCTGAATCTTTTGAGTTTAATCTGAATTCTCTTTCTTGCCTGTGACCTTGTGCAAGTTATTGGCTAAGGTTTCTTCATTATGAAAGTAGAGAAATATCACATTTTCAACCCCCTTCTTCTCCCAGTAGATTGTAAGGTCCCTGAAGCCAGAAGTTTGTCTTGCTCACCAGGACTTACCTAGTATTTAGCAGACAGCCAAAAATGGCAGTGATGAGCAGATCTAAACAGCACTGCTGGGAGAGCAGACAGGCATAAACCTGAGTGCCACACAGGAAATTATTGGTGTTTCATATGAGGTTGTGACAAAAAGATCTGTTTTTCTTGGGAGAAAATTATGTCTGAAGTGATGAATCTCAAACTGATTGGCCTTAGGTACATGGTTAAATAGATTGGGGAATACCAGGTAAAGACTTGGAAACAAAACAAAAAAATCAGTTCCATCTTTAAAGACCCTAAGGCAAGCCAGCTGTAGTGGTACATGCCTTTAATCCCAGCACTTGGGAGACAGAGGCAGGCAGACCTACAGAGTAAATTCCGGGACAGTCAGGACTACACAGAGAAACGCTGTCTTCAAAAACCAAAAAATAAAAACCCCCAAGGTTAGGGGTGTGAGTGGAGGGACTGATGGAAGAGGGGATGATATAAAGAGATTCATAAAGTAGGCCTACCCTGGTAAGCCGTGTATGCTATATGAAGCAGAGTAGATCAAAAATAGCATATAGGCAATGTATAAGGGGTGCTTAAGCCATCTAGAAGAAACAGAATTGACAGGGAAAAGCTTGGTCGTAGTGGCTCTCCATGGAGGCCTCGGCAAACTCCACGGGGATCTTTGAAACTCAATGGCTCTTGCAGTTGCAGCTGTAAAGTTGAGGTGAAAAGACCAGGTCTTCGTTGCATGTTAGCTGTTAGGAATGAGATTTGCTCTTGGGCAAGGACACATACCAGGAGTTGCAATTCCTTAAAATGTCTGTGCATTCATTAAAAAGAAGACAGAATCAGAGGCAGGAGAATCTCTGAGTTCAAGGCCAGCCTGGAGAGTGGGTTCTAGGACAGCCAGGGCTACACAGAGAAGACCTGTCTCGCGGGGAGGGGGGATAATCATCTGCTTCAAGGAAAGGAGGAAGTATTTCTGTAGGAGACATTGTCAATGATCTCAGAATAAGGACTGTGAAGTGCTGAGCCCTAAATGGGACATTTATGTCATCTCCCAGGTTCAGAGAACATTATAGAAGAGGGGTGAAATTAATGTGAGAGCTAAAGGCTAGAAGCACGTGAAACAGGTGAAACGCGGTCCTTTAGATTTAACATGGATGTTGTACCACCAGCTGTGGACTCCTATACAAAAGCCCACTGATGTTCTACCATGGGTAGGGAGGGATCTTGGCACTCCCATTCTCAGAGTGCGAAGGACAGGTAGTCATATTCGTCAATAGTGTAGCCACTGCCAAGTTGCCCTTGCTTAAATAAATAAACCCCACCCATGCTCATGAAAGTAATCTATCGAGGTCCATTGTGGTCCAGCCCCAAGGCCTTCTTCAGGGTTCAGACAGGATGCTACAGCAAGCAAAAGGAACTTTTTTCTTAGGGTATCAGAGGGCAAATGAATAAACTCTCTTACTCTGTGCTTTTCTGAATCAGTCTGTTTATTGTTCTGTCTCTATTCTGATACTCCTGTCTTACAGCTGGTTCCTCCCAGCTTCTTCTCTTCTATCCTAAAAACTCTTCTTCTTACAAGAGCCTTGAAGTGATTAAAAAAAAAATTATAAGAGCTACCTTATGGTCAAAGCACATTCGTAGGGTAGTGATAAGCAGCTGAGCCATTGCCATGGCAGCACAAGATCCCAAGGTTTCAGGAGTAAGACCATGCATGACTAGATGTGTGGGGGGGGCACAGTGCTCAGTGACAAACTTTGAGACATAGGTCTGTTGTCAGCAGACTGACAAGCAAAGAATCGGCATGCTTTTCTTAGGGTGCTTTGTGCAGCAGCCTAGATTGGACATCTGCGACTCTAACCTTGTGCATAGCTGTAAAATTTTAAACTTATGATCTATTTACAAAAAGATTTTAGTCTAGTTTGAATTTGCTCTGAGGTGAAAGTGAGTTAATTGTGTGCAGTTAGTCTGAACAAAAGGAACAAAGCAGGCTTTTAAGTGTCTACAGTCTTCATGGGACAACTAGGTCTAGTTATGAAATGTGTCCTAGTATATATTCTATATGTCAAAATCATGTAGTTTAATGAAAAGTCATCTTCCTGACCACCTACAGATATATGTGCCCATAATATTGAGATATAATCATGAGATTACATATACACATCATATGAGATTACATATTAGAATACAGGTATTAGAGAGACACCAAGCTGCCTTAGCAAATGTGAACAACAGTTTCAGAGTCAATGCTCCTGCAGTCCTTGTCTGAACAGGATTAACCTCCATCAGAGTCACTTCTCTAGTGGGTTGACATCTGAATCCTCAATTCCCATATGCTGTATATTTCCGCAGCCTCCGACAGTAACCCTAATTAAACTCATTGAGGATTTAGATAAAACGCTGTCGTTCTCTGAAGGGTGGCGGTGGGCAGCGGGCCATAGGGGTGGCTAGGTTCCACTACCTGAGGCCTCTGTGGGTCCCAGGTAGAAGGCAGCGGATGCTAGACCTTGGTAAGTTGGCAGGGCAGCCAGTCCCACGAGGAGCCACAGTGGTGAGAGACAGAGACAGATAGGCACGCCATGCAGAAAGAGGGTTTGGGTATAGTTTATTCAGTAAAAGGGAAGAGAAGGAAAGGGGAGAGAGGGTGAGAAGGAGAAAGAGAGGTCTCTCTCTCTCTCTCTCTCTCTCTCTCTCTCTCTCTCTCTCAAACAGAGAGAAGGGGGGAAGGGAAGAAAAGGCCTCAGCCACCTCTTCTAAAGAGAGACAGGGCAAAGAGAGAGTATGCAGGCTGGAAGTGGAAGAAAGAGCCACTTGCCCCAGGGGAAGGGGGGAGTGGGCAGGGCTTGTCTCTTAAAGGGACAGGACAGACCATTACAGGGCCACATTATCCAAAATAAATAAATAAATGAATGAATAACTAACTAACTAACTAAATATATAAATAAAAGGAAGGAAGATTTGGGAAGAAGGGGCTTGATGGGAAGGAAGGGAATAAGGACAATGTGCAAAGCTATGTTTGAAGAAAATAAGTCCTCTAAGAGAGCAAGGAAGAGATATGACTGAGGAAACACAATGGGCTGCCAAGAACACGAAGGGCTTGTTTCAGGTTGGTAAGCATGAGTCCAGGCCCTCTACCAGGTTCCCCGCAATGCCCTGGTGCTAATACAGGTCCTTTCCCCTTTGGCACAACCACAGGCATAAGAAGCCCTGCCTGTGACGCCGAGTTGACACATATCTGCCCTGCCCTTGGCGGCGTCCTATAGGACAAGGATGATCTGGAGTAGCAGCAGAGGAAGCAGCCCCCATGCTCACTTGCTAAAAGGACAACACAAAGGACGGAGAAGCAAATAGTGTGGAGTATTACCAAGAGGCACGGTTCATGGGAGAGGCAGCATAGTTCTGTACCGTAGGACACTCTGCTTTTTCTCAATTCCCATCAACCCTTAACTACTCACCTGTGTACTATCATTGCTTCCACTGTGTGTGCATGTGCGTGTGCGTGTGTGCTTGCGCACGTGCATGTGTGTGTGTGTGTGTGTGTGTGTGTGTGTGT
>LOEQ01000084.1:404568-423822 GCA_001685075.1 Bramus lutescens | reverse complement strand
AAAAAAAAAAGGAAAAGCAAATGTTCAACTTCAGGGTCGGCAAATATCCTTGCTCAGAATCATGTGCTTGCTGAGACAGCCCACAGGCCCTGACAGAGTGAGGGAGGAAGACAAAAGCTGACCCATCATTTGGGCCCATTCCAGACTCATCTACGTAGGCGACTCATACCCTAGATCCTACACTTGAAAGTGCTAGGCCTGGATCATGGTTCAGTTGCTCCCTCCACACAAGCTACCACTCCACACCTCAGTTCTCAAATCCCAGTGAGCCTGGCCTGGAAGGGTGCTCTGAGAAGCACCCTGCCCTCAAATGACTGGTTGTTATGGACTGAAAGTCTGTGCGTGACTCAAAATTCATCTGCCAAGGCCCCCCCTTCTCTCTGGTGTGATGGTGTGTAGCGGTGGAGCCTCCAGGCAGATGATGATATGGAACATCTCTGATAACATTAGTGTCCTCAGAAGAAGACAGAGAGTTCAGCAATGCCTCTGTTGTATGCACAGAAAACACTTAGCACGAACGCATGAAACTGTAAGGTAAGAAAGCCCTCCCCAGACAGCCAGTCTGCTGTGTCCTGGATCTTGGACTCCCTGGTCTCTAAAAGCAAACCATGTTTCAGTGCCCTTAGTCTATGATATCAGCCAAACTGATGGAGTCGCTGGTGTTCTGTGCTCGCATGGTGCTGGAGCCCCTTTGAGTGTGGGAGAACTTTACATGACTTTAGCCCAGAGCTGCACCTGGGAATTAGTCAGGCATTGCTGCCTGGCCAGACCTCAGAGTTCTCCCAGCAAGCATGAGATGCTAGCAAGTCACAGCTTCTGTTTGCATGTGAACTGAGTTCCTGTTGAGAAAGAGGAGTGGCCAGCGGTGTGTCCTAAATCCACAGAGTGGCGTCAATGGCTAGTTCCAAGAGCAAAGAACCACAGGGCTGCTTACCTAACGATTCTCAGCCCAGAGCAAAGGACACCAGCTCCCGTTCTGGCACCAGAAGACATTTCAAGACGTCTCAGGCTCGGCGGTTACAATGAGTCTGACTTACTTTACTTACCAATGATTTTCCATATGCTCGGTTCCCACACAGATTTGAAGCTTTGGGCTCAGGAATGCCCGCTGTGAAATTGAACAGAAGAGGTATTACTCAGTTGTACTCTGAGTTCTGCCTCCCTCTGCATCTGAATCAATTATCTCGCTAGCCCATCCAGTCACAGAGGGACTTTCTCAGGGCCTTCGTACCAAGCGAAGCACTGCAGGGCTGGCCAGGCAATGCTAACTGCTGAGTGGGGTCACCCCTACCCCTGCCACTCTTCCAGGAAATGGAACTAAGGTCAGTGTAGTTCAGCGACCACGATAAGCATGTCATTGCAGTGGGGATGCTTGGGGCGAAGGAGGCTGCAGGCATGCAGGCAGAAGGCAGAGCAAGGGAATCTGTGTACTTTTAGCTCCGTTTTGCTGTGACCCTCAAGCTGCTTGGGAAAAACTAAGTCAATTGAAAAAGAACATTTAGCACTGCGTCTGCAGGCAGTAGGTGCTCATAGAGTGTGGCCTCAACACTTCTTCCTTTCCTGAGCTCTCAGCTCACAAGAAATTAGTTCAAGGAATGAGATCCTTTATTATGCGGCTTTCATGCATACGTGGTTCTTACCGGTCCTCCCCCTCTTCCCTCCCCAGTCGTCTCTCTCTTCCTGCTGGTGTCCTCCCCTCCCTCAGCCCAGTCTTGTCTGCTTCCGCCTCACATGTATTTTCTTATCCTCCCTCCCCAGATCTCTCTTTTCCCTCTCATGTCCTCTTTTCTAATTCCATCACACACCTGCCTATGTAAAGTAAATCTTAGCATCTGGGAGATGGCTCAGTTGGTAAAACCACCTGCAATGCAGACCTGATAGCCTGAATTTGGGAGTCAGGAACCCATGTGATACTGAAGATCTGCTTTTTGTAGGCAGCTTTAGACTGGATGCCCAAAGACCAAGCAAACAACGTTTAATCATAGCCATGGAGTTTAAATGGTTACCTGGCTTGCTGACTAGTTGGGCTGGAAACTAAATGGTAACCAACCGACTGGTTGATTGACTGGGTTGTAGCCAAGTAAGTTATTTTCTGTGCTTTGTTGTAGATTCCACTTTGTTTCCTGTAGATGCTGCCTGCCAGCGGTAGTGGTTACAGCGAGGAACCTGCTCCGGGAGTCACCTAGTTCATGATTTTTTTTCCTATGACTTTACACAAAAGCACATGCTAGACTCAGTTGGTCTAGGAGAATGCCCTTTTAACCCTACCAAGATCAGACCACAGCTCAGTGCCCTTGAATAAACAGTAACAGCAGCTCACTTTCAAAGGATGCCAGGCCTTGTGCTGAGCATAAACTGCACAGAAGTGGGTGGCCTTACTACCTGTAGGCCCCACATACATAGCTAAAAAGTATTTCAAAATATTGCATTTGCAGAGTGAGAATGTAGTCCAGCGATAGAGGGCTTGCCCAGCACAGGAAAGACTGTGGCTTCCATCCCCAGCACTGAGCCAACAACGTGATGAAGTTGCATTTGTGCAGCAAAGCATGCTAATGCATACATGTAATCCGAGCCATGGGAAGCAGGAGTTCAAAGACAAGTGACTCTGAGGCACAACTTGGATCATGACAGCCTGTTTTAAAAAAACAAAACAAGAAAAACCAACCTTGTACTGAACAAGCACATACTTATTCTCCTTGTTGTCCTAGCCTAAACAATACAGTATAGCTAGTGCTTTCCTAGTATTTGTATCATAGGAGGTATTTAAGTAACCATCTGTAGATGATTCAAAGTAGAGAGAAAGGCAGATGTGTACAGGTTACATGCAATTACTATGCCATTTTACATAAGCATGGTGGTGGTTGACATCTTAAGCGGGTCCTGGAACCAACTGTGCCTGATCTGGAGATGGCTGCATCTCATTTAATCCTTCCTGTCACCTTAAGAGGGAGAACCCTGATGGTTGGCACATTTCAGTTGGGGGAAGCAAGGCTTTAGTGATGCATAACCATTCATCTGAAGGCAGACATGGTGGGTGAGATGTCTTCTATGTTCTCAGGCATTTGAATGCTTGGTCTCCAGTTGGTGTACCTATTTGTGTAGGCTGAGAAGGTGTGGTCTTGCTGGAAGAGGTCTGTCACTGGGGTCCGGCTCTGAGAGTTTAAAGACTTGTGCAATGTCAAGTTCACTCTGCTTCCTGTTTTCAGTTTGAGATATGCGCTCTCAGCTGCTTCTCCAGGCACCATGTTTGCCATCTGTGGCCACGCCATCCTTGTCAGTACAGTCACTAGCCCTCTGGAATTGTACACCTAAAATGAACCCTTCCTTGTATAAGCTGCCTTGGTCGTGGTGTTCTATTGCAGTAATAGAAAGGCACCAAAGCACTAGGTAAAGATGGTTTTCAGGAAGTGTTAGCCTCTTGTAGGCCTGGAGAAGCTTGGTCCCAACTCAGGAGGAGGTGGAGCTTTGCACCCAGACAGGGAAAGAACAATAGTGAGGGTTCAGGGAAACAGAATGGAAGGGGCCATCAAGGAATTACCCTGCAGCTCAGGGTTGTTCTACCTCACAGAATGGTAAGGACAGGAGTGTCACAGGAGGTGGCCATGGAACTCATTGTGACTTGGAGGAACTTTGTAGGGAGGGCCTGGGGGCGGAGGCCTTTCACTGGCATTGTCTACATGTGAGATGTTGGGGGTCTGAGCTGGGAAGCTTGAGGTAGGTCACAAAAGTGTCAAGGCAAGATCCTCTGGGGGTGACATTGTCGGGTTAGTGTATAAAGTGGAAGGGGAGACACGGAAGAATTAGGGAAGAAATTGGAGACTTTCTGGAAAGCTGGACAGTCATTCCTGAGAAAAGGTCACACCTTGTAGCCTGTTTAGATAAGCTGGTCATCTCCGGTAAAAAGTCCTACAAACAGTTTCCTAGGCCCAGGAGGTGAGCAAGGTCTCTATCCAGCATCTAAGACCTTATGGTGAGAATGTTTTAGTTGATTCTATCCCCATGATCTCCAAGTTTCCTCACCTTGCCCCTACCTGAGAGATGTGTAGCATCTAGGACCTTATCCTAAAGTTCAGAGAAAGAGCAAGCCCCTAGTCCTGAGGTCCCCCAAAACAGGCAGCATACTGGCAGAAGGAAGTAAGAATTGATACCCAAGGACCAGTGCCTCGCCTTTCCTTGGAGAGCATCCGGTTTGGCTTTGGCTCAGCAACACTCCCTCCTACCCATCCTGGATCTATCAGATTGGAGGCGCTGAGGGAATTGAATCAATGCCCAGATGAATCTATTTTTTTTTCCATCCAAACCTGACTAGCACACCCCTGCATGAACTAACTGTCACGTGTCGGGCAGACTCTCCGTTTCATAACTTACTGTTCTCGTCTTTCAGAATAAAAGACTGACTTGGGCAGTACAAGATGACAGCAACTACCTACAAAGTTATAACAGCAGCTAAGCATGGTAGTGCACTCATAATCCTGGCTCTTGGGATGCTGAGGCAGGAGGATCATGAGTTTGAATTCAGCTTGAGCTACACTATGAAATAACGTCTTTTAAAGACTACAAAAGTGATGCCAGGGGAAGTGGCACTGACCAGAACATAAGGAGACTGGAAATTATATGTTGGCTCTGTGGTTGCCAAGGAATGTCACCTTGCACAGGTCAAACAATTTCTACAGCATTGGTTTTTCTGTTCTGTGAACTGGAGAATGGTGGCTGCAGAGGTCAAATGGAAGTGTTAGAAAGGTCACCATCTATCTGACTCCCCCCCCTTGTATGTGTGTGTGTGTGTGTGTGTGTGTGTGTGTGTGTGTGTGTAAAACAGAGATTGCTATGCCTTAACCCTGGAATTTCTAGTCAAATAAAATGTGCCTTTCCAACATATTTCCGAGTGCTGCTCCTGGGACTCCACTTTGGATATCTCTGCAGTAGCTTCTCTCTAAAACCTTGCTACTCAATCTGTTGACCCTGTAGCCACAAAAGCATCACCATCTGGGTGTGTCAGTAATGAAACCTCGAGATCCATAGGTGGATTAGCGTCCTTCTGAATTCAACCCTGCATCAGGGAAAGGTCCCTCGCTGATAATTGTATATACAGTGTAATTTAAGAGGTATGGCTTCTAAATTGACTTTATGATTTTTGGAGCAAAGAGAAATATTCTGCCTATTTTTTCTTCCAAACACACACGCACCCTCCCACTCACCTATACATAGACACAGAGAAGAATCTATCTCCTCTTAATTTGCAAGGCAGATTGTGGCTTTTCTAATGCTTTCATTCTATTTACATGTATGCAATCGAACTTAACTGAGGGCCTAGCTTGGTTTATGTGATCTTGTACCGTCGATCATGAGTGCAGGGTGAGACAAAGAAACCTAGTCTGACACCAAAGAAAAGCAACAATTAAAACAAACAGCAACCACAACAAAACATGGAACAAAACATCAACAAAGAATGGGCCTGGAATGGGAAAAGATGAAGGAATGTAGTCAATAGAGACTCATGTGAGGCCCTGTAAAATACAAAATTGTTAATGCCCAAAGCTTTGACAACATTTTGGATTGTGTGTGTGTGTGTGTGTGTGTGTGTGTGTACAGGTGTGTGTTCATATCAGTGTGTGTGGATACATAAAATGAAGGGGGGGTGCATGTGGAAGGCAGAAGTTAACCTTAGGTGTCATTAATCTTGTTTTTGAGACAGTCTTTCATTGAGATCTGAGGCTTGACCATTAGGCCAGCCAGAGAGCTCCTGGGATTCTCCCGCTTCTGCCTCCCCAGCACAGGATTGCACTCATACTGCACACCCTGCACAGGGTTGCACATACACTGTACACCTGCTTTGTATGTGGGTTCTGGATTAGACTCTAGCCCTAACACTTGTGTCACAAAAACTTTAACAACTGAGCTAGCATCCTAGCTCCTGGTTTTTGAGGTAGGATCTCCTTAAGCCCAGGCTGACCTTGAATTCATGACAGTCCGCCTGCCTCAGCTCTCAAATGCTGAGGTTACAAGTGTGACCTCAACTGTATCTTTGGAATTAAAACATGAGTTTTCCACTGATGGCACGACAGAAAAAAGCCTAAACCATCACTTTAGGAGATACTATTAGAAACTTCAGTGGGTTAGTAGTTGAATTCTGTTACCACTTAGGGTAGAAGCCATTTCAGAAAAATAATATGCAAGGTAGCATTACTGCTTCCAGATTTCAAACAGGTTTACCCCTAAATTCTTTTTATATCATTAAGTCATTCAAATGTGGGAAAAAATGGTACAATTTGGTTGTTATAGTTGTGGTTCTGGTCCTAGGGATGAATCTAGGGCTTTTCATATAGGTGCAGGTATTGGTGGTCCTACCTCTGTAGGTTAGACCCAATAGCGGGTGTTTTCTCAAGGCAAACAAGTTTTTTTTGTTTTGAAAGTTGAATGCTCAATGAGCCTGCTTGGGATGACCAACCACAAGATAAGACACATATGAGCCCCTGCTGTGAAAGTCACGCCCTCAGGGGTCCCCGCACCTGGGGTACCGGAGGGACTCACATACCAGGCCTGACCGGGGTTTTGGTGGGATGTGTCCCGGATGGCCTGGCGGTCTGCAGTCGGCCAAACCTGCGGTCGCCTGTATCCCGGCGCTCACAGCGTTGAGGCAGCAGCTCCAGGGGTCTTGGCGAGTACAGGTCCGACTCGATCACCACCTGCAGGGCACAAGGAACACAGTCATCCTCCCCTGAGTCTCCCAGTGCCGGAGCCACCCTGCACCCACCTCATGCTCAAGGGAACTGTAACGAGCCTGGATCAGGGTGGCGGGAAGAGAATTTTCGCTGAGTGGAGATCGCAGAAACTCAGAAGGGAGGGTAAAAGCTAAGGTGGTTTCATTACTATCGCCGGCTAGGAGTGCTCAACCACAAATGGTACATCAATAACCTGACCATCAGGAACCATCGAGGAACTCACAGCAACTGTGGTTACTCCCACAAGATCAACACGAGGGAGGAGGGGATGAGCCCCCACCCCCAGCTGAAAAGCTATCGCCAGTTGATGGCTTCTCTGGAAGGGAGTTTCTCTTCAATGGTGTCACCTCTGGAACGTCAACCATTCTTCGGTGGATGGCCTCACCCCCAGAAGCAGACAGACAGCACAGAGGAGGGTCTTGGACTGTTTTTAAAAAAGAACATGATGCTGGGAGTGGGGTGGATGTGGGGGGAGTTAGGAAGAGGAGTGGTAGTGGATATATATGATCCACATGGTGTGAAAAGTGTTAATAAAAGATTATATTGCCTACGCAGAAAGAGGGCAGAGACGGTAAGAGCCAGAGGGGGCGGGTGACTGTAAGGAAACGAGCTTCTAGATGCAATAGTGAAGGCACACATATGGATTTGCAGGATGCTGTACAATGCAGAAGCTCAAGACAGACGTAACCCAGCATGGAGGAAGGACTGTGGGCATGAAGTCCCACCCCTCGCCCAGAAGCTATTCGCAGCTGACAGCCACTAGGAGAGGAAAACTCAGTTTTCTTCAATGGAGTGACACTGGGTGTATCAGCCACACTCCAGGGCAGGTGCCAACACAGATCTGACCCCATGACGGATTGTTGATTCTGTTTGTGTTAAAGAGAGGGAAGAAACTTGAAGTTGGGTGGGTTTGGGAGGATCTGGGGGAGAGGGGAAGCTGGAGGGAGGGAGAAGATAAGATCAAACTATTGTAGGAAGTTCTTAATGAATGGTTCTGCTTTAAAAACCACCTGCAGCTACACTGCGCACAGAGGTCGCTCTTCATCCCCTAGCTGATGGCACACAGCAGCAGTTACATAGCATTTCATTCTCTTTAGGCAGTGTGTGACCTGGAGAGGAGAGAGTGTTGGGAGTGTGTGTGAGGACTGAATGCACAGGCTGTGCCATTTACACAGGGAACATGAGCCTGTGAAGGTTGGTATCTGTGGATGTCTTGGAACCAATCCCTGAGGGTACTGAGGGACAGCTGTACTTAAATCACTGAGATAATTCAAAAGCGTAAAACCAGGAGACAAATAATAGCCACCATTTTATCTTAATGCGGGGAGTCATGAAGGGAATCTTGGCAGCCAGGGAGCAGATTCTGCATATTTTATCCATCTCCAGGACACAGAGTCATTCATTCTGATTGTCCTTACTCCATGAGTCTCATTCATTAGACGCTGCAGTATTCCATAACGCTGCAGCCTCCCCAAGGCTTGCATTGCCCCCGCCACTTCCTTCGGTGCACAGCTGCCCTGCAAGGGCCCATTCTGTGTCCACTCCAGGCTCCCGTGCATCTGCGAGTGAGGCGGATGGGCTTGGTCCAGATGGCCTAGCTTTTGGCATACCTTCTTCAGTTGACTACACAGAACTACAGTGCTGGTGTTGGGGGATTCCAGAGCAGAAATAAATGGGCTTTTAAAGACATGATAACAGAGTGGTATTTCAAGTCAATAGAGGACACGGTATCTTTAATGATACTGTTGGAATAAATATCAGGTCACCAGGGGAAAGCATCTCTATTTGGTTTGGGTGATAAGTCAGGTCAAAGTTGTGTGTTGAACAACAAACACTAAAACACACTGTAGCTTAATGTGACATATAGCATTACATATGTTCATAAGACTCTTTACCACATGATAAAATTGAAAAAAAATAGGAAAATGGAGGAAAAATATGAGCAAAACCCATAAATTTGCTGAACACTAGTGACTAAATGCATATTAAAATAATAAAATCTCCCTCTCCTATCAGATTACCAATGAAGAACAAGATAACTCCATTTGGTCTCAGGTCAGCCTGAGTTCAAGCTCCAGAGAGTTCATTTTTAGATAAGGTCTCATGTAGTCTAAGCTAGCCTCCAACTTGCTATGTAGCCGAGGATATCTTTGAACTTCTGATCTTCCCACCTCCACCTGCAGAATGCTGTGATTACAGATGTGTACCACCAAGCTGGAGCTCAAACCCACAGCTGCAAGTATGGTAAACAAACATTCAACCAACTCAGCCATGTTCTAAGACCTTAAGGCCCAGTTTTGACACTCAGTAGTTGAGCAGAGTAGGGATATTCATTCCCACCCTTGCTGAACTAACATAATTAATGCCTGTTATTAGCAAAGATTCCTGATGTCTTCAGGGCACACATTCACCTGTATTATTTATAAGTGTTTTGACGTGTTCTGAAGACCTAATCTTCCTTTCTCCCACAGAGGACCAGAAAAGAAGCCATCACTCTTTCTTTCAATTTACCACAAAGAGCCCTTTGCCTAGAAATTGAAGATCACACATTTGATCTTAAATTGGATAGGGCATTCATTCTTCTCAGATCAATTTAGGAACCAGTCACATCTTTGGGGAAAGTTAGGAGTTATTCTGAGCATTTGGGATCATCACTGGCCTGACAATCCTTCCTTTTCCTGCTCTGGGCATTTCAGAAATGGTAATTTATTTGGTTCTCTGCAAGACTTTGAGGAAGGCTGAGCAAAGTTTGTGTGTGTGTGTGTGTGTGTGTGTGTGTGTTTGCACGTGCACTACTTTCCGGGTCATCACTTAGGGTCAACTACTTCCTTAGTGTATATTCCACAGTACCCCAAAGTGTGACAATAGCTGGCTGCTGAGACCCTGACTTGTTTTCTTGTCTGTAGAACTTACTGCTGATAGCCTTAGAGCAAAGCAGTCTGTGAGCATGTCCTTAGCATCCTGAGTATAGAGCTAAGACCTAAGAGGTGGGGGTGGGAGCGTGAGATGTTAATTGGGCGGAGGAGGGAAAACAAGAATTTGGTGATGGTTTTTCCTGTCCTAGGCTAAGATAACACTGTCTACTGTGAAGTATTATCACATTTCTGGGAAGTTCATTCCCTGACACCTCAAGCCCATCCTTCTGTTGTTTGCCAGCTAGGAGGTCAGATGAATTAGACAGCTGGGACCTAGATAGTGGGACACAATCGTGGCTTGGGGCAGAAGGAATCTATAGAAATGTTCAAGCAGACTCTAAAATTTTACACATAGGGAAATTAAGGTCAAAAGGAGCTTTGTGTCTTTCTTAAGGTCACAGAGCTGCCCCTACAGAACCTGAGTAAAAAAGCTCTCTGTAAAACTGCAGAAGCACCTATACCCAGTGGGAATTTTCAAGTACAATTGAATGCTTTGTGCATAAGCCAGGAGATTCTACATAGATGTCCCCACACAAGCATCAAATCTGGGGACAAAGTGATATTTACAATCCTGTTTGTCTTTCCTCTTGCCAGCTCCCCTGCTTATTATCAAAGGGCTCCATTATCTTGGGATGCTTAACAGATCCATTCCTTGTGTGGGTGCAGTCTCTTGAGATATTTCTATGACATTCACAGGCATCAGGATGATTAGGATGTCAATAAAATAGACTGGGAATCAAAAAAGGAGAGAAAAAGGAGAGGGAGGGAGAGAAAGCACTCCCAAGAAGGGGATGTGCCTTAGCATTTGGAAGAAATGCAGCTCACGTGGAATCTGAGAGGAAGCCACTTGGGCACTAAGGATGAGTCAGAGAGGAAAGCGGTATGCTTGGAGGAGGAAGGAAATGCATTTTCATCAACATGGCGGCCCGAGGAGCAACAGGAGATGCAAATGAACTCTGTCAATCTGTCAATGTTAGTGTCCGTACACAGTAGGGTGGGATTTCCTGTGGTACTTTCAGGATGCCACACTGGAGAACTGGACAGAATCCCCACGCCCCCTCCTCACCTCACCAAGACAAGGATTTCAGGCTTGAGTCGCCCTGTCTAGCCTGGCCTGTGTGTTCTGTAGCCTGAGCTTTGTAAACAGAAGGGGAGCTGAGCAGCTATTGGCCAAGGCTGAATCGCTCTCAATGAAGTTTCCTGACTGAATTTTCTGTGAACAACCCTTCCCTTCCATCTCCATTATGAACTGGGTTGTTAATTCTCAGGGATTATGAGTGAGGTCAGGATCTCATGACTCACAACCTTTCTCCTTCCTAATATAGCAAAGGCTTCCAAAAGCCCTTATAAAAAGATATGTGTGGCTGGAGAGACGGCTCAGTGGTTAAGAACACCTAGTACTTTCTGGAGGACCCAGGTTCAATTCCCAGTACCCACATGGCAGCTCACAACTGTCTGTAACTCCAGTCCAGGCAACCCAACACTCATGACAAAATACCAAGGCATATAAAATAAAAATAAATAAATTTAAAAAAGATATGCAACTGACATAAAAGCAGGCAAATGAGATGAATAAAAAACCCACAGGAAAAAATATTGAATGGTCAATAAATCTATAAAAGAAATGAAGAATTACACTAAATGGAGGAGATGCAAAATAAAACGATAAGGCATTTCCGCCTATCAGCTTGTGAAAGCGTAACAACGGAATATCCTGTATTGGCATGGCGTTCTAGAAAAGAGGTTGTTGAAGGACTTTGGCAATGACTACAAAAGTATTCTAATCCTCCCAACAAGTCTCTTCACATCTACAAATTTATCCTCAAAGATGTACAAGAATAAATGCATAAGAACATAACAATATCCTCAAGAATCTTCCTTGGGGCCTCGTCTTAGTAGAAAATGTGGAGAAACTCTATTTATTGATGACTTTGGATAATGAATTCTATTATCCAAAGTCAAACACCAGATTTGACTTGGGTAAATAAAAATTAATAATTCATATATTGAAATGTTATGCAGCCATTGAGAGGGATCTACACATATCCTACAAATATATATCACACACAGATACAATTTTTGTCATGGAAAGATTCTCAAGATCTATTGTTAACTGAATAAAAGCAATTCACCAAAATAGTCCATTGTCAGACAATAAGCATAATTATAATATGTGGACATTTTTCACTTAAAAACACACCAATGGCTGGTGTGGTGGCCTGAATAGCAATGGCCCTCATTAACTCATGTGTTTGAATGCTTGGCCTGTAGCGTATGTGTGGAGTATGTGTGGTCTTGTTGGAGGGTGGGTTTTGAGGTCTCATATGCTCAGGCTAGGTAGGCCTAGCATGGTAGTCTCCTTCTGCTGCCTGCAGATCAAAATATAGAACTCTCAGCTTCTTCTCCAGCACCATGTCTGCCTGTGTGCTGCCATGCTCCCTGCCATGATGATAATGGACTAAACCTCTGAAACTGTAAGCCAGCCCCAATTAAATGTTTTCCTTTATGAGAGTTGTCATGGTCATGGTGTCTCTTCACAGCAATAAAACCCTAAGACAGCTGTATATCGTAACAAACACCTTTAATTCAGCAGTTGGAAGGCAGAGGTAGGTGGATTTTCCTCTTGCCAACTTTCCTACTTATTACCAAAGGCTCCTTATCCTGGAAAGTTTAACAGTCCTCCTCCTTGTGTGGGCGACTTCTCTTGAGCTATTTCTATTATATCCACATGCATCACCTAAATGTTGCAACTTCAAGGCCATCCTGGTCTACATAGAGAGTTCCATACCAGTCAGAACTACATACTGAGACCCTATCTCAACGAAATAAAACGAACCCAAATGAATAAAATGCATACCAACATTTATTGAATGCTTGATATGTGACAATCTGTAAACCAGACACTTGCTGTGTGTTAAGTCCTTTGTCCCTTCTCCTTGAGATACATGTTTGTATTAACCTCATCCTAAAGCTAAGGAAGCAGAGTTCTAGGGCACTTGGGCAACTGACTCAAACAAACAGAAGTTGATGGAGCTGGGGTTTGCACATAGGCAATCCGACTACAAAGTCTTTGCGTTTTCTACTCTATCGTACAGCGTCTCAGAATTCTGTAATACTGAATTGAGGATTGCTACAGGGTTTGAGGTTTGTGATGATCTGGAATTGGAGTATAACAAACCTGTAGGCAATGCTCTTGTTACTGCCTGGCCTCTCTGCTCTGTTGAGGGTGATCAATGTGCCTGTGTTCTTTTAAAAAATATATAAAGAATGTTTATCGGAACAACAAATAAACCCTTTTTAATTAAAAAAGTTTTTAGAAAAGAGAAAAGATTTTTTAAATTATAACACTTAAAAATCCTTAACAGTGTTGTGTGAAATTTATGATAGCAACTCCACATCATCAAGAGGAGCCAGTCAGTCCTCCTTTTGCAATACAGTGCAGATACACTGACCAATCAGTCCTCCTTTTGCAATACAGTGCAGATACACTGACCAATCAGTCCTCTTTTTGCAATACAGTGCAGATACATTGACCAATCAGTCCTCCTTTTGCAATACAGTGCAGGTACACTGACCAATCAATCTTCCTTTTGCAATACAGTGCAGATACACTGACCAATCAGTCTTCCTTTTGCAATACAGTGTAGATACACTGTCAATACATTGGTCAATCAGTTCTCCTTTTGCAATACAGCACAGGCATTGATAGTTCTGACATAAGGAAATGTGTATGTGAGCTGAGAAGCACATAGCATCCTTAGCCTCTAAGATTGTGCAAACAACTTTAATGCAGTAAGGTACTGCATTAAATATTCCAAAGAACAATTCAAAATTTAAAACAAGGCTGCAGGAAAAGGACAGTGCAAGGCTGGAACCCCCTGAACTGTTCAGAATTCCTGGAATTGTCAGATTAATCTGTAAGCAAAAACCAATTTCTTAAAAAAATCATGCCTGTGGTCCCAGCATTTGGGAGGTTGAGGCAAGAATATTTCATGTTTCCAGCTAGCTTGGGCTGCGTGGTGGGCTTGCGGACAGACTGAGCTGCACAAGGACTCTCTCAAGCAAGCAAGCAAGCAAGCAAGAAAGAAAGCAAACAAGCAACAAAATTACTCTCATATTCTGTACATGCACCACAGCTTCTCTGACATACCAGAAATGCACCTGAGGGATGGATAGGTAGGTGGATGGATGAGCTGTTCTTACTCTGTTACCTATTCATTCTGCTAGGAGGCCTACATGATAAGGAACTGTACCAGTGATTCACTGCTATCTATAATGGTGAGAAAATGTAACATTACAAATGTGCAGAACAGGCTGCTACAGCCGCATTATGAACTCTGTGCACATGCAGAGTGAGGTTTCCCCCGTGCCTGGGGAAAATGGCAAAATGAGGAGTCTCTCGGGGGACTATTTGGTGTATTGTTGGTATTTGCCAGCTATTACGGATAAATGAACAAAGAACCACAAGTTACACCTTTGTCTTCTCATCCTTGAGAGCAGGGGAGGGAGCGAGAGTCAAGAAGCCACCGTTGTTTTTGTACTGAAAGTCAGTTAAAGAGGGTCAAAGCTAAATAGAATTTCTTACGTTTTTGGTCAAGAGATGCTGAGAGCTTTTGACTCTTCTCCTGGACGGACTGGACACTGAAAAAGATAAAGAAATGGTCTTAGAAAATGCCTGTAAGGCTACGGTACAGACCTGAGAATGTTTGGTCCTGGTTGGGGGGCTACTGGGAAAGGGTTGGGAAGAAAAAGCTGAGTCCCGCTGCAATTCAAGATGTCACATGGCTTGACTACAATAAAACTTCTATAGCATCATTTGCAATAGCTAAAAGTTACTAAGAACCCAGTGCCCATCAACAGATGAATGGATAAATATGGTATACCCACACGCTGGAACACTGCTCAGCCTTGAAAAGTAAAGGGAGTGTGTGTAAACCTTGAGAGATAGTGCTAGGTTAAATGAGACAAAAGAAGAGATATTCCATGCATGACTCTATCTATCTGAGTATATAGGGCAGTCGATGTCATGGAGATGCAAAATAGAATGATCATTCCCAGGGCCTGGGAGGCGGGTGGAGTGGAGCATTATTGTTATTGGCATAGAGTTTCTGTTTGGGCTAATGAAAAAGTCCGGAGATTGACAGGGGCAGTGGTGTGCAGCACAGTGAAGGTATATGCCAGTGATCTGTACATCTGGTATGGTTAAATGGTAACTTTTACTCTGTGTGTGTGTGTGTGTGTGTGTGTGTCTCTGTATGTGTATGTATGTGTGCATGCATGTGTGTGTATGTGAGTGTGTGAATACCATAACTTAAAATCTTCTTTGTAGGGAAAGGTAGCTTAGTTGCTAGCATGCTTGCGTGTGATGAATGCAGTTCTGGAGTTGACCCTCAGGACCATATGAAACCTGGTGTGTTGGTTCATGTCTGTAATCTCAGAAGTTGGGAAATGGAGACCGGAGGAGGATAAGGAGTTCAAAGGCATCCTTGGGTACATAGTGAATTCTAGCTAGCCTGAGCTAACAGAAGAACCCTATCTGGCAAAAAGAATTAAAATCATTTAGCTATTAAAAAGTTACAGTGCTTTGCTGGGCCACGGTGTGGATCTTACTGTCCTCAGCTCTGGTAATTAGCATTTCATTTCTTGAAGTTGACCACTCGAGATTCCTCACATCAGGGGAACATATCCATAATGTTTGATCTTGTATGTTTCATGTCACCCTATGCCCAGTCATCTACCTTCCATATCACTAAGATCTACTGCGACCCAAATCCTGCTTTGTCTCTATCCGGCTTGACTTCGTAACACATATCAAATAAGTGGCATTAGAGTGCTGTCCTCCCTCCTGAAACTGGAGCTTCTGTAAAGCAAAGGACATGGTCAACAAGACAAAACAACAAGCGTACAGAATGGGAAAATGTCTACACCAACCCCACATCGGACAGAGGGCTGATCTCCAAAACACTCAAAGAACTCAAGAAACTGGTCATCAAAAGAACAAATAATCCAATAAAAATATGGGGTACAGACCTAAACAGAGGACTCTCAACAGATGAATCTAAAATGACTGAAAGACACTTAAGGAAATGTTCAACATCCTTAGTCATCAGATAAATGCAAATCAAAGCAACTCTGAGATACCATCTTACACCTGTAAGCATGGCCAAGACCAAAAACACTGATGACAACTTATGCTGGAAAGGATGTGGGATAAGAGGAACACTCCTCCATTATTGGTGGGAGTGCAAACTGGCAGAGCTGCTTTGGAAATCAGTATGACGATTTCTCAGAAAATTAGGAAGCAATCTACCTCAAGACCCAGCAATACCACTCTTGGGTATACATCCAAAAGATGCTCAGCTATAGCACAAGGACATGTGCTCCACTGTGTTCATAGCAGCCTTGTTTGTCATAGCCAGAACCTGGAAACAACCTAGATGCCCCTCAACTGAAGAATGGATAAGGAAAATGTGGTACATTTACACAATGGAGTACTACACAGTGAAAAACAAATGAGATCTTGAAATTTGCAGGCAAATGGGTAGATCTAGAAAACATCATATTGAATGAGGTAACCCAGACCAGAAAGACAAATATCATTTGTACTCACTCATAAGTGGCTTTTAGACATGAAGCAAAGAAAACCAGACTACAATTCACAATCCTAGAGAACCTAGACAATAAAGAGGACCCTAAGAGAGACATCCATGGATCTAATCTACATGGGAAGGAGAAAAAGACAAGATCTCCGGAGTAAATTGGGAGCATTGGCAACTTGGGAGAAGGTAGAAGGAGGGGGAGGAAGGGAGGGGAGAAGAGAAAAATATGTAGTTTAATTTAAAAAATAAAAAAGAGGGCTGTCCCTGTTATCTTCTACAAAGTCCTTGTAGCCATGAAGCCTGGAGTTCAACATGCTGACTGACACACTGACTGACAGCCAGGGACTCCAACTTCCTCCAGCTGGGTGTGAACGTGAACCTGACAGGCTATTTTCTCACTCTCTCAAAGCCTCCCTTTCTTCATGTGACAGACAGGAATAATAGTGGCACATAAGTAAAGGGTTATGTCAAGCCCTTGCCCAGAACCTGGCAAAGAGCAAGCACCCAGGAACTAGTGTGGTCCACAGAACTTTTCTGCCAGATGAAGGCAGGAGGAAGAGAAGGTCATGATGGCTGCTCCCGCTTCAGCGGGGAATGCTTCTTGCTGCCTGTCTCACTGCACTCACTCTGCTGTTCCCTGGCTCCCCACCCCTTCTCTGGGGTACTTGTAGGAAGTAAGTTCTGGTGCAACATCTGAGTGGAATACAGCTTCCATTTTCAGAAGTCACTGGGAGCTGTGTCTACGACACACATTTCCTGAAAGGGCTCTTTCTCTCTAGAATAGAAGAGGACACACACAGTCTCAGCTATAGACTTGGCTATGGTCTGTGTTTTTAAGATACATTAGAAACAGAGCTAGAGAGATGGCTCAGAAGTAAAGAGCACTGACTGCTCTTCCAGGGGACCTAAGTTTAGCTCCCTGAATCCATATATATGTTGGCTCACAAATGTCTGTAACTCAACTTTCAGGGGACCTGAAACTTCCCATGGCAAAACACTAATGCACATTGAAAAAATACATTAGAAGCACCATGACGTTACAAGGTAGTAAGAGAGCCCCATTGAACAGTGTTGCCATCAGCCTGATCGCAACACACATACACTGGAAAGAGAAGTAGTAAACATAATGGCTCAAGTTGAGCCTGGTGGTGATGGCCGGTCACCCTCATCTCTACTCTGGGTTGTCATGCAGCATGGGTCCCACGGCATTGCGAGTCTCTAGAGATACAATATTCACTCAGTTCATGAAAGAGTGGAGGCCACACTATGTGTGTGTGTGTGCGTGTGGTGTGATGTATGTACTTGTTAGTGTGTGTGTTGCAGCACATCTACCCATTAGTGTGTTATGTATGTGTGTATGTGTGTGTATATTGTGGAATATATACTTTTTAGTGTATGTGTTGCAGTGTATTCACTTGTTAATGTGTGCGTCTATGTGAGTTGTGGAGTATGCACTTGTTAGTGTGTTCGTACATGAGAGTCATGGTATATGTACCTGTGTGCTGTGTATGTGCTTGTGGGGGAGGGCAGAGGTTAACACTGGATGGCTTTCCTTCATTGGTTTCTATATTTTATTGTTTAGTTTGAGATGGGTTTCTCATTGAACTCATCAACTGATAGCTAATCAATTTGGCTAACCTGGCTGCTGACGAGCTTCAAGGATCTACTGGGCTCATCCCTCCTGAGTTATGGCCAGGTGCCACTTGCCCAGCTTTTTACCTGGTTCTGAAGGTCTGGACTCAGTTCCTTGTGTTTGTGCGGAAGGCACTTTGCTGATTGAGCCCAGCCTCCACAATCTTTTTGAGATAGGGTTTTACGTTTAACCCAGGCTTGCCTGGAGATCAAGATTCTCCTATCTCAACCTCTCAAGGACCACAGATTGCACCCCCACAGCAGGTTTAGGGCTCTTGTTCCTAACCTAGGCTATCTAGGCTATGCTATCTGCATTGCTGAGCCTGTTCAGGGGAGATTTGTTGTTCATTGGTGCCCATAGATCCTGCATAGCCTCTGGAAAATGGCCCACTCAGGGGACTCAGACCTTGTTAGACAAAGTTGAGTAAACCGGTCTTTTTGCAGCTCTGGAGGCAACCTGGGGTAAGGGTTATTTGTTGATTCTGTATGCAGTGACTCAGAGTCAGCTCTTCTCCATGGGAGCCTTCTGCTGGAAGGCTCTCAGGAGGCCCCAGGGTAAAGCGAGGCATGGAAAGAAACGTGCTCCACCCACTGAGGCCCCTCCAAAAGGTGCAAATAATCCTTTCTAGAAAATTAGTCCCTAGCAGTGAAGAGTCTATGAATACTTAGTTTAAGGCACAATGACGGATGAAGACAGAAAGGATATAGGACCAAACATTTATCTTTAGTGAGCATATTCATGGCCATACATACAAGCTGAAAACATAAATCACTTTGTGTGTGATACGTTTGATGCTGCGGGATCAAGCCAGCTCCATTGCAGTAGTTCCATGTATCGATCCATTTATTCTCCATGATAACATTGGAAGCTAAATTTTGTTTATCTTTTACGGAAGTGGGAACTCATGCATGAAGAAGTTACGAAGCTAGTCCAAGGTCACATAGTACAGAAACGGCAAAAATCTCATAACCGCTTTATCGAGGACGCTTTCTTCTTACCTTTTAAATGACAAGAAATAGATATACTTGTTCTCTTTTTTGGACAGTGTGCTGTACTGTGCTGCAGTTGGCCTTGGTCCTGAGATCCTCAGGCCTCAGCTTGGACGATAGACATGAGCTACCCTTCTCAGTGAAAACAGACGTATAAGGATGTTTGCTTCCCAAGGGTTAGCAATGAGATCTTACACCCCTTTTCACCTTGTCTATGTGTCCTTCCATCCTTCTCCGGGGCCACGGAGCTCACTGGGTTTTTATCACATATGGCCCTTTCTAGTCTTGTTTTGCATACTTTGCCCCCCAAATATGTCCATAAACACTGTGCAGAATTGTCTATGGTTGGGGCTGGAGAGATGGCTCAGAGGTTAAGAGCATTGCCTGCTCTTCCAA
>LOEQ01000084.1:361650-378989 GCA_001685075.1 Bramus lutescens | reverse complement strand
TCTATCTATCTATCTATCTATCTATCTATCTATCTATCTATCTATCCATCCTATGCATTTATTCATCCATTCATCTACTTGAATATTTATCACCTATACTTATTTACAATCACCTATTTATTTATAATCAATCTATCTATCATCTACAAATAATCTATCTGCTTGCCTATATACCCATCTATCTGTCTGTCTGTCTAGCTTGTGGCAGGATGAAGAGCTGGCTTTCAGTTTGTGCTACGGCCAGAGACGACAGTGATGACAACAGTTTCCACAACACTTTGTTATAACAAGGAAGAGTCCTCTGCTGAGCTCAGAGTCTTTTTGCCAGGACCTGTTCCTCTCTGGGGAGGCGGTTCTGGACTTTCAGGAGTGGCCTAACCACGCCTCTGCTAGCTTTCTCCTTCACACTGCCAGCCCCAGTGATCGGGCAAATATAGCGAGAGACAGTGTTTGATCCTATGCCATAGAAAAGTCAAATGACTTCAGAATGAAGATGCATTGAGCAATGTGCTATTATTTACAGACATGAAGGCCAAAGAACAACGGATGAACACGGGCACTGAAATAAAGACTCCACTTTTAGCACATTCAGAAGATGACACCATTTCAGCTGGTCTGTCTACCAAGAGGGGGAGTGCTCGCGTGGGCAGGCGCTTCTCCCCAGTAACGAAATGTTTTGACTCGAAACGCCAATGTTTCTTTCCGGAGGTTTCAGAAATCGAACTCCGAAGATGCTTGCCCATTCCCTCTGCAGCTGGGCCATGCAGCTGGAAGCCTCTGCATGCAGGGCTGCCATTCGCTGCCACTCGCTGCCACTAGCACAGGCTGTGTGTTTGGTTAAGAAAACGGGCCTGCTCATTCTTTCTAGAGAAAACTGACCCTTGGCTGCTGAACATAGAAGAGTCTTTTCTCAAACACAGACTCTATAAAACAAACTTTCCGGCAAGACTCCTTGCAGGGTATATCATACTACCTTAAATCTGGTAGATATTAATGAGTGAATTCTGGTCCACTGTATGTGTAAAATTCTGAGGTTGCCATGGCATTCCTGTAAGACACTCACTGCTGCCAAAAAACAAAAGGAAAACCCCCGTAGCAGTTCTTCATCTGCAGGTTATTTCTGTTCTAGTGAGGGCTCTCTATGGCTGTGATAAAACATTGACCAAAACCAACTCAGGGGAGGAAGGGGACGGTTTCATCTAACAGCCCCCCAGCTCACAGTCGAACACTGAGGAAAGTCAGGGCAGGGACTCGAGGCAGGAACCTGGAGGCAGGAGCTGAAGCAGTGACTGCAGAGGAATGCTGTTTTATGGCTTGCTTTCATGCTGCCAAAACCAATACCACGTGGGAGACTCTCACACATTCCCAAGTTTGGCTACCAGCTTGAGATGCAGCCTCCCCCAAGCACCACCACCACAGCTTCTGTGTGCTGACCCAGAGGAACTACTCCTCAGGCCATCTCTCAGGGACAGGCAGTTCTTCACCCAAGGCTGACCAGAATCAATTATCTCAGTAAAGCAAAGGTTTCACTTCAGGGGTGCCGGTCTATTGTTAATCACAGCTGACCAGAAACCACAGATTCTTAATTCAAAATACCAACCAAGTGGCCCAGTAGTCTTTGAGGGACTCTCAATCTTCCCAGGCCTCCGTTATTGGCACCTCTTTGACACTGCTTTCTCCCAGACTCCCGTAACAGCTTCTTAAGTTCTGACCACCTGGTGGCCTTTTCAAGCCCAAACCTCCCAAATCCTTCCATAATTCTCCCATAACAATATGGTCATGCTCATCGCCACAATACCACACTCTCTGGTACCGATTTCTGGTTTCCGTTGCTGTGATAAACACCACAACCAGAAGCAACTTGGGGAGGAAAGAGTTTGCTTGGTTTCTTGGTTTATTGTTTATCATCAAGAGAAGTCAAGGCGGAAGCTGAAGCGGATAACAGTGGAGCGCTGCCTACTGGCCTGCTCTAGGGGGGCTTGCCCAGCTTCCTTTCTTATATACAATGGGGACCACCTGCTCAGGGGTAGCGCCACTCCCAGTGGGATGGGCCCCTACATCATTAAAAAAATAAGCCCTTCAGGCAAGAGCACAGGTCACTCCGAAGGAGGCAATTCTTAAGCTGGGATTTACCTTTCCATGGGAATTCAAGTTTGGTAAAATTACAAAAACTAGCCAGGATAATAATTCTTGGAAGTAAGCAAATTCATATTCTTTTATTTTATCTAAAATTATATTATTATTTATTACGTGTATATGTGTGCACCATGGCACGTGTGTGGTGGTCAGAGGACAACTTGTGGCATTCAGTTCCCTCTACCATGTGGGTCCCAGGAGCTGACTCTGGTCATTTAGGTTTAGCAGCAAGCACCTTTACCTGCTGAATCACCTCACTGCCCTTAAAAAGCTGTATTCGTGAACACAGTCCTGGGATAAACAGAAAAGACAGCATCCCTGAAATAATGCCACGAAGCCAAAAGTCACACTGAAATCATGGTGGCCCCTAGGTCTGTGGAATTCCTGGACAAGTTTTCATGGCTATCTTTGTTTTACTCAGTTTTAGGAAACACCTAGCTATAGTTACCACCACCAAGCCACTCGCTCATCCAGATAGAGGTTTTAGATGAGAAAAAGCTGCAGGTAGGAGTTCGTTCGACATGTCTACCTGGCTGGGTGTAGCCCAGGATGGAGAAGCAAAGCAGAGCCCTGCCCTCATCAGTTGTAGGCTTGGCTAGCATAGCTACAACGGCCTTACAACGTCTTACATTGTAGCTCAACAGGTTAGAGCTATGGATTTGTAGGTTGCCTCAGCACCTATGCTGTATCTCAAGACATTTGTGTTTCTCACTCATTTACATGGTTAGGTGCAGCTGGATCCACTGGGCTTGAAGCTAAGTCAGGGGAACCAGTGGCCCATGGGCAATATCTCACCAGTGTACTGAGAAGTCAAGAAAGTGGGAGCAAGGAGCACCCAGTTGACTTTTTTTTAAAAGTCTACCCACACAGGAATCTAAATTTATACTTAATGATAATAATTGTAGGTAAAGGTTGTTCATCCAATTAGATGGGACGTGTTTCCAGTTTACTGAGGCTCCCTGCATTTTGTTGCCTCAAATTACTTTGTTCATTGCTTCTGTGGGCATAGGAACTGTGAGCTCAAACTGTCCAAACATCTTCTGTGAATGATGAGGTTCTCAACAGTCTGGACGGTGATGGGCTGGGGAAGATGGGGCTAGTTTGAGTCCTTGCTTTCCTGAAGTGGATGAGGAAAAGGCACCGCTGCTGGTGGTCAGTGGGCTGCTGCATGTATAGATATCTTAGCTGTTGGCTGCCCCAGAGCCAGGGAGGGACTTGTGAATGCTGAATGCTGGACAAAAGAGCCCAGGGCAATCCCCGTTTTCCTGCTTTTCTGTATTGACTGGGAGGACTCAGGGAGTGGCTGGGTGGGGTAAGCATGGCATAGTCCACTGACTCAGTGCTTGTGGGTCTGAGCACCCTACTTTACAGTACATTGCAACAGATGAGGATCTTGGCCCATTACGATCTGGAGTACTAGCTCCAGAGAGGTCAAAATAGAGATCACATCTTCATGTGGTTCTTGGGAGAGGGAGCTTTATATCTGTAATGATTCAACTTTATAAACATGAGTAATTTAGTTTATATTCTTTAGCAAAATTTAAATAAATAAGGTACAGAGGACACAGATGTGTATGAAATAAACAATTTACCCGAATGACTCAAATGCAAACTTGTAATAGTTCCAGCTTAAGAGCTAAGCTTGCATTCTACGCAACAGTAGGGATCTGTGGTGATTTATCCTGGAAAATAACACCAGCGGTCCTTTTGGAATAGCTTTCACCGTCTTATAGGGAACTCCCAAAACTGCAGAAGTGTGGGAGGGGGAGGGGTTTCCATAGATCAAGTCAGTTTGGCAGTTTGCATCTTGGGTTTTCATAAAGGATCCTTTCAGTTTTGCCACATGAAGGAACACACAGGCACAGGGAGCGGCCAGGCTACTTTTGCACTACGGGTTCTCTAGCGGCTGTGAGGAGAGCATTGCAAGGCTCCCTTCCAGCTCTGTGCTCAGCAGACATGAAGGCCACGTGGTGCATCTTACCTGTGGCAGTGTCCCTTTCACCAAGGAAGGGATGTCATCCTTGGAGTAGCCAAGGGCACTGAGACCATCATCAACATTTAGGTCAAATAGGAATTGTCGGAGGGTATCTGCCAACACAGGCCCGGCATCTTGGGTCCTGGCGGTGCGGATGTCGGCTCCTAGGAGAGAAGTGCAGACCATGGGAAGGGAGGGAAGCAACTTCCAGGTCCATCTCAGTCACGCTATCAGCTGAATATGTGAACTGTCCTCAGGGCCACCTCCAAACACCGAGGTCCAGGGCCCTGCAAGGCTTCGCTGAGATGACTCTGTGGTCAGTGGTCAAGCCCACATTGGCAAGACTAGGCTGAGGAGCCAACAGCTTTTTAGACGAGCGGCCTGGGGCTCTCAGCTCTCACAGTTTCAGGGAGGTTCAAATTCCTCCCTGTCCACTCTGTGTGGCAGGGGAGCAGAGTGACCGAGCCAAGGAAGGAGATGCTGAACAGAGGACAGGAAAGACAGCTGGTGCTAGGACGTGGGGGTTGCACATGTGTGGGGGGGCACAGCTTACACGGCTTTCAGGACTTGGTATTTACTGACCCCTAGTGGTGTCTGCGTTCAATGTCGTCTAGCCCCAAAAGAAAGACACAAGGCTTTTGCAAATAGCTTGAGGCAAGGACAGAGAGCTACAAATGCCACACATTGACCACAGAAAAGGAAAGAAAAATATGATGACAAAACTGCTATGTGTGACTGAGAAAGAAAAAGTTTCCACTTTATACCTAAAAGTTTGATTTTATTTATTTATGTGCTTATATTTTAATTAATTAATTAATTAGTTTGGTCTATGTTGCCAAAGGATAGGGGATGTTCCTCTTTGAAAATGTCTCAGTGCCACCTATGCACATGAAGACTCAGGGAATGGCGCTTCCCGTGAAGATAACGATGTGAAGAAGTTTGCCAAAGTTGGGAGATTTAATTTTAAGGACAGAAGCTTAATGATTCCTAGCACAAACAATAACAGAGATGTCAGTACAGCAGAGTTCTGTTCTTAGGCAGGGACATGTGAAACTTCCCAAGGGAAAGACGCAGGTTTCCCGCCCCTTGCTTAGCACCTGTCCTGCTGTCCGTCTATCTAAGCGTCTAAGCGGAACACCTTCGCAGCCCACAAGGCTTGCATTTGGCAAACGAGGGCAGCATCGGTCGATGCATAAACGAAATGCCGGCAAAGGGGAGGAGCCCTCCTCACTGCGGCACACTGTAAGTCAGATTTCAGGCTCTTCCTTCTGTGAGGGTCAGCGCGGCTTTAGTTCCAGGAAAAGGTAAACAGAACCAGATACAGGGCCAGATGGAGATGAAAGGTAACCCAGGCCTGGCAAGATCCATCTGCAAGACCCAGCGGCATCTGAGAGCAGATTAGGTGAGAGGCGTGAAACAGGATATGGGATTATGGATTTATGATCCCGGGATAGCCGCCACCGAACACACTGCACAGATTTCTGTGCTTTCCTGTGAAGCACTTTTGAGAAAAAAATAAATAAATAAAATGAAAGAAAATGAGCTGGTCTAGCTAAGATAATACCATAAGATTTTGTAGGGAATTAACATATTTAACTGGCAATGTCGACTAATACTAAAATTCCTAAGCAGTTAGAAGAACTCCTGTGTTTGTCTCCCAGTTTCGTTTAACTGAGGCTCTGCCTTCTCATGATGTCTGTGCTGCCTGGAGCAGGCCCTGAAAAGTTCACTGAGGTTCCCCATCTACAGTAGATCTAGCCTACAGTTTGGACTCCCCCCGCTTTAATTTTTACCATTCTCATATTCACAAAGGCCACAGCTATATCCCAGCATGGGGACACATTTTCCTCCCTAAAGGGAAAAGGGCTACAGGCCCTTTGTAAATCTGCCAATGTGCGCACACAGCACACACTGCAAACTGAAGCCTGGGTTTGGCTCCAAGTCCTGGGTTTCTGACATTAACATTCCCAGCACAGCACCTGGAGCTGTGACAAGGCACACAAAGGGCTGGTGTGAGAGGGAGGGCCAGGGCAGTGGCCCTGTGGGAGGATGTCTGCGGTCGCTCCTGCCTTCTCGGGAATCATCTTTCCAACGGCTCAAGCTACACGGACATAATGAAGAATTGAGTTTTCGTTACAGCCTTTCTCTTTCCGCACACCCTAAACATACATAAGTAAGGGAGAATAAGATGTTCTGTAAGTTAATCAAGTTCTCCAAGTCACCTAAAAAAGACTCCTTGTTTCAGAAAAATACCAAGATTTTTTTTTCTCCTACTACGGCTAAACAGAATATCTCTATAAGAGTCAAAACGCCCAGTGGGCATCTCGTTAAGAGAGATTACTTATTCAACAGTATGGCAAATAGGTTGCTCATTTGAAATTGCTTTTGTTCCTTGTTTAGCTTCTCTGTGATTGGGGGTTACTGCTGCTTTCTTGATTCATTTTATCAGTGATTCAGCATAGCAAAAGTCTATGAAGTCATTAGTTTGTGTGCCTTCTTTGGAGGTGAAAGCAGAGCAAGTAGCATCAGGACACAGTAGAATCAATATTAGGTTCCATTTCATTATAGATCCCAAGAAGCATAAAATTATAGTCTTTAAAATGCTGCCCAGGACTTCAGGCAAATCGTTGATGTTTTATCACTGAGCTACTCCAAAGCAACAGCTTTTGTTACTGTTCCTGGGAAGCACTCTGTTGTGGGGCATTTGTTTAACTATGCAAAGATGTGTTGTGTTGCACTTGTCTGTGTTGCAGAACATTCGTCTAACTATGTAAAGTGGTGTTGCTGTTTTACCTGGCCTGTCTAAGACACCTGGTTGGTCTAATTAAAAGCCGAATGGCCAATAGCGAGGGAGGACATATAGGTGGAACTTTTGGGCAGGGAGAGTAAGAAGGAGAAGGAGGAATTTAGGCTTGAGGAAGAAAGAAAAGAAGATGCCAGGGAAATGCCAGAGGCCAGCCAGTCAGACATGGAGGAAGCAGGAAGTAGGGCACAGAGGATGAAAGAAAGGTGAAAAGCCCCGAGGCTAATGCAGAAGAATTAAAAACAGGTTAAGTTAAAAGAACGAGAGGGACAAGCCTAAGCTAAGGCCGAGCGTTCATAATTAATAATAAGTCTCCGTGTCTTTGGTGGGCCAAAGACAATGCCAGCTACAACATTCCATCTTGGAGGGCCACAGATTTGTGAGTAATGGTTCATACCTAGTATTTCTGCTGTCTCCAGATGCCGCTCTGGAAACATCTGTGCTGTGAAGGTGAACACTGCTGGAGATGTGAGCACTACAGAGAGGCCATGGGGCTGGAGAGAGATGGACAGAAAAGCTTTCTTCCTTAATATATGACTAGAGTACTCAGAACAGCCGAGAACTTGCAGCATGGGCTGGGGTGCAGCTTAACGACACAGTTCTTGCCTGTACGCATAAGGTCCTGAATGCCATCCCCAGCCCCGCCCCCACTAAAGATATACTTATAACATTTAGTTGAGCAATTATTATTAAATATTTTTACCACCAGAGGGTGATCCACATTGTATTCCTTGGCTTTATATGTCTTCACTAAACCTGAAATTGGGTAAGACATGCCATGGCTGGAAAAGAAAAAAAATCTGTTGACACATAGATGCCAGAAATCAACAATATGGACATTGTTGTGGGAGTGTCCTCTTGTCTCTGGATGGTATGGTTACCTACATGATGTATTCTACATGATGCATTTCTTGGATGCCCTGATGGACTGTGATGCTCTCCAACTTTAGTGTATTCGTTAACAAAAACCTCTGAGATGTCAGACCCCAATGATCAAAGAGTCCTATGTGCTGCCCAACAGGCAAGCTGGATCCACTAGTGACCCACTGAACTGACTTTCTCAGACATCTGATGTGAGCTAAATAGAAAGCTCCTGCTTCTCCGAGTGACTGGATAACTTCAGAATGTACTTTACTCTCTTGGAAGCAGAAAGTTACTGCTGAGTATGCTTTCAAGAAGTGTTAGGGGCTCACGTAGCTTTCAAAGGCAGCTGTATAGCGATACTTAAAATTTCAATTGTTTTTAATAGTTGTCTATGTTCTTTGTACACAATAAAATTATTCATATTATCTTTCCTTCTAGCCATTTTATGCATCTATTTAATTTATGATCATATCAGACATATTTGTTTCTAGATTTTTTTTCTCCCTTTATTTTTTACTTTGTGTGTTTTGCCTGTATGTGTATCTATGTACCCCATGCCTGCAGTGCCCTTGGAGGCCAGAAGAGACATTGGATCATTCGGAAAAGGAGTTACATGTGGCGGTAAACAGTCACATCGGTGCTGAGAACCGAACCTAGGTCATTTGAAAGGGCAGCTGTTGATCTCCAAACCTCCGAGCCTCGCCCCAGGCCATGCATACCTGTGCATATAATTTTGTACATTGCTTTTGTTGCCTAATATTTTGTTTGTTTTAAGACAGTCTCATGTAGCCCAGGCTGATCTTGACCTGTCTATGTAGCTGAGGATGACTTTAAAGCCTTTGTCCTCCTGCCTATACCTCATAAGTGCTAGGATTGCAAGTATGCGTTCCTGTGTCTGGTGTTATATGCTATTCTTTGCAAACACTTTTCTTTATAAATCTGCTTTAAATACTATTCTTAATGACTTTATTTTATTAAGTATTATACACGCATCCAAAAATTTCAATGATAAATTATACTTAGGTGGATATCTTTATAAGGAAATCCATTGCACAGATTATGGATATTTATTTAGGCTAGATTCCCAAGAATGAAACAGTGGGCCAAGGGAGGTAAACATTTTTGGGCTCTAGTACATTTTGTATACTTGCTATGGGTGTAGTAAATTCACGCTCCTATGCCACAGGGCTTGATGCTCCCCACTGCCTTGCACCAGCAAATCCCTATTCAATTCTCAATGTTCTCTGTTTATTATTTTAAAGCAGTTTATCACTAACGTTTCAGTCAAAGATTAATTTGGGGATATTAACAAAGATTTGGATTGCCCTCTCTCTTTTATGGGACAATCCTGCATTGGATATTTTATTAATTGCAATGTATAGCAAGATACAGAGAAATGAGAGCCCTCATACATTGCTGGTGTGAATGAAAAATGTTATAGGAACTAAAAAATTGATAAAAAAAATTTCCATATATCCAATTCCATTTATTTGTGTCAAGTAAGAGAAATAAAAATGTGCACACAAGGGCTGGAGAGATGGCTCAGCGGTTAAGAGCACTGACTGCTCTTCCAGAGGNNNAGAGCACTGACTGCTCTTCCAGAGGTCCTGAGTTCAATTCCCAGCAACCACATGGTGGCTCACAGCCATTTGTAATAAGATCTG
This sequence comes from Bramus lutescens, assembly GCA_001685075.1. Classification (NCBI taxonomy): domain Eukaryota; kingdom Metazoa; phylum Chordata; class Mammalia; order Rodentia; family Cricetidae; genus Bramus; species Bramus lutescens. Next base: position 369,547 of record LOEQ01000084.1, on the reverse strand, counting down.
GGGCCCCCTTCTGGCCTGCAGGCATGCCTGGAAGAAATGCTGTATACATAATAAATAAATCGTTAAAAAAATGTGCACACAAAAACTTGTACAGTATTATTATTTATAGCAACAAATTTTCACCAGTTGATAACAGGTCAAATAAATGTGGTATCTCAGCCAGACAGTGGTGGCACACACCTTTAATCCCAGCAATCAGGAGGCAGAGGCAGGTGGATATCTGTGAGTTCGAGGCCGGGACAGGACAGACAGGGCTGTTACATAGAGAAACCTTATCTTGGAAAAGAAAAAGAAAAGTTGCATATCCATATAATAGACTATTACTTGGCTGTAAAAAGAAGTGAGGTAAGGTTCTAACAGCATCCAAATAAAGCATGACAGATACAAAGGACCAGGTGCTTTTATGCCTTTGACATGCCCCAAATGGGGAATTCCAGAGAAGGGAAGTTGCTCAGTGGTGTCTAGGCATCAAGTGAAGTGTTGGCATTGGTGAGCTGAGGATGTGGGGTTTTCTTACGAGGGTAATAAAACGTTCTAAAACTAAAGGGTGCAGGACTCTGTGCACAGAATAAAAGCCATTAAATTACATACGTTTTAAGCGAGCAGACTGTATAGCATATGAATTTAAAGCTGTCACAGGAAACCCATGACCTAATCTACTGAATTCAAATTAAGAAAATATTTGGGAAACCTTAGATTTCTTCCTTGTATAGCATATTTAAAATTTACCCCTTGTCCTGAACTATTAAATATTAAAATTTAGAAAACAGTACCTTGAGTTAAGAGAATAAATTGTGTGTTCACTTACCACAAATGAACACCAGCGTTGCCAAAGCCGATGCCAGCGAAAGCGCTTGCCAAGTGCATACTAGACCTCGCTTCCAGATCCTCGGGGTTTCTGACAGCCCTGTGAAGTAGAGAAATAGGGAGTGACGCCCCAACATTGCCATTGTCTTCCGAATAAAGAGCTGCCTCAGGGAAAGACAAGGGGGAGGAAAATTAGGCAGGTTACTCAAACAACCATTTGTCTACCGAAGGCAAACATATTTTTCTCATCAGCGGTCTCACCAAGGGCATAATAAAAACGCTGTCAGTCGCCATGCTGATGGGAAGGTGCCGGGACCAGAGCCCTGATCTTGCACTGTATGTGTGCTCTAGGGAGGTGACTTGGGACTCTCTCTTCGTCATCGGTCAATGATCCTGATGGTTGTGACCAGATTCTGTACACTCTCAAGAGGGCACCAGGAGCCCTGTCACCCTAGGCTACCTGCAGGCCAAGCCAGCCTATACATCTTTCTCTCTGTGACACTGATCCAAATTGAACTGTATGTTCTTGCTGTTTCTGAAGTCTGTTCCCATTTGCTCTTTCTTAAATAATAGTTCTAAATATGTATACTTATATATTTGCATTCTTTTAAAAAATGTAAGGGTTAGTCAACTTTTACAATATTTCGTTTAAACTTTTGTTTTTAGATACAAGGTTTTGTTACATTGCCTAGGCTAGTCTCAAGTTCCTGTACTCGAGTGATCCCCCCCCCGCCTCAGTTTCCCCAGTCGTGGGGACTCCAGGTGCTGCTACCACACCCAGCTTGTACTAGTGTTCTTAAATCTTTTAAACCTTCCAGGAATCCTTTAACATTTCCTGTTTTTTTCTGTCTCCCAAGTAGCTACATTTTTTTTTCTTGACTTTAATTCACGTGAGTTTTCTCCATGGGTGGCTCCTGCATGCCTTTGGGGTGTAGACGACACAGCCAGCATAGGCTTGTGTGGTTCTCATTCCAGCTCAGGCACCCCAGCTTCACCGTGGGAGCTGTTGTTTTGAAAGAGTTTTGCTTCAAGCTCTGGCTGGTTTAGTACTCACTGCATAGCACAGCCTGACCTCAAACTCGTGGCAATCCTCCTGTATCAGGCTCCCCCAAGTTCTTGAGTTACAGGTGTGTACTGCCATGTCTGCCTAGTTTGGGGGCTTTGGTGAGCAAACCTCTCTTTATCTGTGTTCTTTACATTTTAGGAGCTTCAGTTGTTCTGAAACTGTTTCCTATGTGGACTGACAGGCCCAGTTTTCGCCTGCCTGACCTCAGATCCCTTCAGAAGTCACTAGTGACTGCCCTGGCAAGCAGACGATGTCACCATCTATGTCACCATGTCACCGTGTCAGTATCAGGCACGCCAGGTTTCACCGCCAGATTTCACCGGAGAGCAGCTCATGAGTTTCTGTCCTAGCTCTTTCTCCCCAGGGTGACATACCTCTTTCTCCCCAGGGTGACATACCTCTTCAGATATTTGGCAACAATCCGCAGTGCGTGGACTGCCCAGATGTCGCTGATTGGGTTGCTGCCCTGGTAGGCTGGCCGTTGGATGGGGTTGGAAGGGCAGGGGCTCCGCATGTTGTAAGGAATGGCCGTGTATGACTCCAGAGCATGGCTGCAGAGAAACGTAAACACATAGAACGGGCATTGCCTCCCTCCTTATCCGTCATACCTTGCAAAGCTTATAGCTACATTTCAAATTTATTTATTTATTTATTTATTTGTTTATTTGTTTATTTATTTATTTTTTGGGACAGGGTTTCTCTGTATAACCCTGCTGTCCTGGAACTCTCTGTAGACCAGGCTGTGCTCACAACTCAGAGATCCGCCTTCCTCTGCCCAAGTGCTGGGATTAAAGGCGTGTACTACCACTGCCTTGCCATTTTAAACTCTTCACCTGAAAGTGTCTATTTTTAATGTGCCTTACACTCAAGGTTGGCTCTGAGTATTTCAGAGCTGCCCCGCCTGCGGGCCTGGGCCTCAGCTGCAGGTGTGACTAGATTCATCTAGCGAATGAGGCACCATGGCCTCAGTAAGAACACAGATGATGCTTTGCCTGGCAGACTTTGTTAGATGGAGGAAGCAGAAAAGGCACCTTCTGGATGGATTATAAGAAACTAAGGAAAAACAATGCGCTTGGTAGATGGATGCTCGTGGCTTTGAAGTTCTCAACCGGAACTGCAGGAGATGCGCAAGAGTCAACGGCACATAGGAAGGGCGGAGCAGTGTGAGTGGTTGGATCTGAAATGGCCCCCAAAGGGGTGAAAGAAAGGGGTCCCCAGCCAATCCCTAGCCAATGGCCCTTTCGATAAGTAGTAAAGCTTTTAGAAGGTGAGGTCTGGTAGAGGAAGTTAGGCCACAGTGGTGAGTTGGAAGGGACAAGGGAACCCCAGACTCTTTGTCCCTCCTTGCATCCTGATACCATGATATCGTGTGCCACCACAGACTCAAAACAGCAAGGCCAAGCGACCGTGGACATATATAAGACACAAACCCAAATAACCCTTTCTTTAAAAAAAAATGTTAAATGACTTATTTACTCTTCCTGTTTCTGTGCATTGTTGTGTCTGTGTGAAGGTGTCAGGGCCCTGGGAGCTGGAGTCACAGACAGTAGTGAGCTGTCATGTGGGCACTGGGAATGGAACCCGTGTCCTCTGAAAAAGCAGCTAATGCTCTTAGCTACTGGCCATCCCTTTAGCCCCAGCCTGTCTTCCTTCTAAGGTGATTATTTCGGGTGTTTTGCCACAGTGATGGATAGCTGCCCAACATAAGCAGTGTCGATGTCTTCCTCCTCCCCCACCCCTCTGTAGACAGTGAGGTCTGGGTCTGAGGCGTCCCCCTGAGGTTATTGCTTGGGCCATGGTAGACTTATTATGTGCTTTATGGCTAGGGAAGGCAACTTTATTTCCATTATTCCTAAACAACTGGAGATATCTCATCAAATTTCTAACAATATTGAACAGAGTGGAGTTAGCTTTCTAGGCAATGGGACACAGGAAAAGACCAGAGGTTAGACAGAAAGATGGTCACTTCTGGCTCAGATGGACATCATTCAACAGCAGTCAGTACCTGCGATAGGACAGTCACATGCCCTGTGGGTAGTGCTGGGGACAAAAGTAAGGTGGCCCTGTCCTCACCAAGCTCACAGTGCACCAGGGGAGACAGGCAAAGGAAGGGCATGGTAGTAGAAGCCAGGCTCACACACCAGGGCTCAGGGCAGAGCATCTGGTGTGTTGACCAGATCAGCAAGCAGATAACAGGACAGGAAGTAGAGCCAGGCTGTAACCCCCAAAGTCTACCGCTAGTGACATATTGCCACCAACCAGGCTCCAGTTCCTTAAGGCTGCATGACCTCTCAAAACAGCAGCACCAGCTGAGGACCAAGTGTTCCAACATGTGGGCCCGTGAGGGACATTCTAGACACATAAGGACTTGTGTGTGAGTGTTCTTGCATGCGTGCTGGCATATCGCAGTCTGGAAGCTTATGACAGAGGTGGAAAGACTATGGATTAGATTTAGGAAAGCCTATAAGGAGGCTATTGCAACGGTCCGAGGAACGGCCGAACAGCCGATGCAGACCTGAACCAAGGAGGAAGAACGAAGCCTGAGGAGACAGACAGGTGTGAGAGAGTCAAGGGGCCCAAGAAACTGGATCTGCCGAGTTTGGGCATGGTGGGAGAAGAGGAGTGAGTGTTATAGCAAGTCCTGCTCTTGAGGAGATGGTGGATGCAGGAGAAGCTGTGGTGCCAGGTGATTAAGAGAACTGCCCCATTGCACAGACTTTCGTATGCCACCATTTTAAAATGACCCCACAGAGTACATTATAGCAAGCCGATGCGAAGATGCAGTGTGTTGAAACACATTGCTGGGATAAAAAAATACAAGCCACATATGGATGTTAAGAGATGCTGACAGCTGGGTGTGGTAAGGCACACCTTTAATCTCAGCACTCTGGAGACAGAAGCAGATGGATCTCCATGAGTTCGAGGTCAGTCTGTTGTACGTAGTGAGTTCTAGGACAGTCAGGGCTGTAGAGAGAGATCTCATAATTAAAAAAGAAACAAATCTTCTGATTTCAAGGACATAACATTCTTGTACTAGTGGATGGACTATGGTGGTTTGAGACTTGCAAGTGAAGAGCCGAGTGTTGCTCAAGGAGACTGGCAATGATGGCCTAGCTCAGGAACGGGATCTGCAATAGGTATACAGATGGGATGTTGGCACATCACAGCCAAAACACAGGCACCTACTGTGAGTCTGGTCAAGTTCCTAAACCCTGGAAACCCAATCTCCTTTTTTCTCGTGAGAGTCTCACACCGCAGTGTTACAGAGAGGTGATGCGTGTAAGGTCCTGATAGAGAGCACACATGCTGGTCCTCCAGGTCTTGAGAGCACACATGCTGGTCCTCCACCCCAGAAACACCAGCCACCTTTACTGACCTCCCTTGACTGCAGCCCAATCCTTCCCCAGTTTGTGGCCATAGAGACAGGCGGTATAGTCCAGAGGTGCTTCACGCCATCTTGAACTGACCCTTTATCTGTGGCCCCACAGCCTCCAATGTTGTCCAGGGTGGGATAGCCTGTCTGAGGTAGGCTTGTGGGCTCTAATTGGACTACATCCAATCAGACATTTCCCTCTAGGAGAGGAGACAATGTCAGCCAATATGAGGGGTGCTATACAGTTAATCAAGGAAGGCTTATCACTGCATATAGCCCCTTAGGTGGCAAAATACTGTTCACAGACCAGTCCTGAAAAGGCTCTCTGGGTGGCAGTGGGACCTACCAAAGGACATCAAAGCCACTGTTGGCAACCACCTGGCAGGGCATGTGCAGGGTGTGCAGAGGGTCAACTAGTCCCAGTGTGGGCTTGATGGCTCGCGAAGCAATGCCTAAAACATAAGGAATTTTAATATGTTAAAGGTGTGGGCACCCTTGAGAATTAAGTAACCTTAGGACAATACATTTAAAAACAGAAGTATGAGAAAAGATTCATTTTCATGTAGTGATGCAAGGAGCAGTGGAGAGAGATCTAGGACCAGAACCTGTGCTCTCAGGGCTGTGCTGGCTAGCTTCCAGGATCCCAGGGGCCAGTTTGTACTCTTTCAGCTGCCTGGAGGAGGGACACTGCTGGCCCTGCTGGCAATGCTTACTACACAAAACTGGCAAGGATGCAAACCAGGGCTTATTTCTCATTCAGTTCTAAATGTTTATTAGCATACCATTGGCCACTGTTCTACTCCTGGCTGTGTGGCAGTGGACAGGTCACTTAACCACCCAAAATTAGCCTAAGACTAAGCCTTACACAGGTGTGCACACACACACACACACACACACACACACACACACACACACCACTTGAAGCTATAAGAATAAAGATTAGATAATATATATATAAGCAAAAACTGTAAGGCTGAATTTAAATGCTGCTTGTTTTGGTTTTTGTTAACAGTGTCAAGGGGCATGTAATTTAACTAAAAGAAAGAAGTTACTCTGAATGTAGCTGAACATCAGCTTATTCTGCTGCGAAGGCTGGAAGCAGTATATTGAGCCAAACTTGAGGAGAGGGTCATTTCTACCACAGCAATCAAGGGTCAAGCAAGCGGTAGCCCCAAAATGACTAAGAAAATGGAAAATAGAACAGAAATGACCTGGGGGGTGGACCTGTAGGGATTGGCTGGGATGGGACTCAGACAACTTTGTGGAGTTATGGGATGTCTAGGATCTTGACTGGCCATGGTATTTGTTAAAACCTATCAAACAGACTCTTAAAAAGTACGCATCTTATTGTATAAAATCATGTTTTGATGAATTGATTTAAAATGTTAAAAAATGTCAAAGAGAGGGAACACCCATTTACCATTGATACAACCACTGATATGGGCAGGCATATGGCCTACTAAAATTCATGGCATTCAGGGCTAAGAGCAATTATTGCTCTTTCAAAGGACCTAAGTTCGGTTCCCTGCACACACACACACACACACACACACACACACACGAGATCCATGGAATTTTGATAAACTTTTCAGGTAATTCTCAACAAGAAGCTTACAAGCCCATTTTTACATATACTTGGGAAGAGAAAATGTATATTTGAGTTCCCTTAATTCCTCAATTTCTAAATAACAGCCTCAAAGACAAGGGAGTGAGGTAGAAAGGTGAGAGAGAATTTCAAAAGAATTATGAATAAAATTCTTACCAGTTTTTACTTTCAAATGTTCATAGTCAAAAATGGCGACCCCTGTAGTCTCACTGCCGGTTCCTGAGGTAGTTGGAACTTGAACAAAATAATATTAATATTAGAAGGGATCTGAACAGAGGTTAGCGGAGACTTAATTCCACCTCAGAGATGAGGAGCAAGGTCTGAAAAGGAGTATCCCTGACCTGTTTGTCTGACATCTGTGTAACATACAAGCTAAGGAGTCATGTGATGCCCATGCTTGCATTAATACACATGTGTATGTTCTCATCAGCATATTATGTCTGTGACTACATGCATGTAGGCAGTCTGTATCTGTGCTAGCACATATATGTTTAACATACATTATGATGCTTGGATGTGCATGCTTAATGTATATCATATCTTTGGTTTGTTTGTTTGAGACAGGGTTTCTCTGTAGCTTTGGAGCCTGTCCTTGAGCTCACTCTTTAGACCAGGCTGGCCTTGAACTCACAGGGATCCACCTGCTTCTGCCTCCCAGGAGCTGGGATTAAAGGCGTGCATCACCACTGCCTGGCCTATATCATATCTTTTAACATGTGGTCTGTTTAACATTTACATGGCTTCTACATTTGTTAACACAATATACATGGTTTTGAGACTTCATGGGGCTGAACTAGGCCCCCCATATGTGGGAGACAGTGGTGAAGCTTGGACTATCTGAGAGGCACCTGGCAGTGGGACCAGGATCTATTCCTGGTGCATGAGCTAGCTTGTTACAGCCCATTCCCTATGGTGGGATGCCATGCTCAGCCTTGATGGGGGTGGAGGGCCTTGTTCTGCCCCAACTTAATGTGCCAGACTTTGTTGACTCTCTGTGGGAGCCCTTACCTGCTGGGATGAGTGGATTGGGGGTGGGCAGGGGGGG
>LOEQ01000084.1:292298-305468 GCA_001685075.1 Bramus lutescens | reverse complement strand
GAGAGAGAGAGAGAGAGAGAGCGCCCTGCCAGGCAAAACAGTAGAGCTGGCCCTGGGGGTGTGAGTGCGGGTGAGCCTGATCTGAGGACCTGCTCCTTGCTGTCTGCTGCATTGGATGAACTAGCAAAGGCCATGCTGGAGAGCCTGCCTGGGTAGTGACAATGAGGGGAAGCTGCCAGCTGACCAGCCCGACAACCACACAGGCCCAGAACCAGGTCTGTGAGTAGGCCCAACCCAGTATCCAACTTGTCTAGTAGCTGTTGAAGTATACGATAAGGACGAACCTCCAGATCCAAAATTGCAGGCTCTCCACAACAAAGGACAACAGCAGGATATTCAAGAGGAGCCCCAGTGAGAGCCCCGTACCGGAGGCCTTGGCCAGACCACTGTTTCATGGCAATGAACACTGGCAAGTAAAGACAAGTGTACTAAAGGGTAAACTGTGTGACTCAATGGGTCACACTACAGCTTCCATGATGAGAGTCCCCCCTCCCCCACCTTTTTGTTGTTTTTGTTTGGTTTGGTTTGGGGAGGTTGCAAGGGCAGAGGGTGAATGTGAAGGACAGGAAACAGGATTGGAATGCATGATGTGAAATCCACAAAGAATAAAAGTAAAATAAAGTAAGTCTAGGACAGCAAGATGGCTCAGTAGGTAAAGTCATTTGATGCTCCATGCCAGCCTTATGACTTGTTTGATCTTCAGGACAGAAATGATCCCTGCAATTTGTCTTCTGACAGCCACATGTATGGTGTTACATGTGGACCCACACACCCAAATACACCATAAATAGATAAAAGCAATTAAAGGATTTAAAAGCCAATTGTTTGAAGGTAGTTGTTTTTCTTGCAAATAGCATTGGGGACAGATTATTGTCTGCTGAATACCACTTAGGAATAGGAACAATGTTGTACCCAGGATTTTGAAAAGGAAAGGTGATATAAAAATCTATAATAATTGACTGCACATGCATTGTAGTTCCAGTTATAGCACTGGAATGGACAACTAGAATTAAATATCTCAAAATATTAAAAAAACTATGAAATAGCATATAATCACTAGTATTAAGAAAAATGGAGGCTGGCCTCAACCTCAGAGATTCACCTGTTTCTGCCTCCCAACTGCTGGCATTAAAGGCACGTGCTACCACTGCCCAGTTAGATAGATCTTTATTACGTTAAACATTTATCTATACTTAGCATGTTATTTAGAAGAAACAATTGTTAAAAATTTAGTTAGTTACAAGTTTTCTTCGAAATTCTCACCTTGTTTTTTCTTCTTTCCTTTTTCTCAATAAGAAGGGCGATCAGAATAAATCTGATGACTTCCAAAACTGTAACTGCCATTTTCTTTCTGTTAGAGTTTGGAAATTGAATGTTCCCTAAAGAGCCACAGCTTGATCCCCAATCCAGTTTCAGGACTAGTGAAACAGGCCACTCAGGATGTACCCTTTAAAGGGTGATGGGACTCTAGCCCCTTCTCTGTCTCTTCCCAGTGTCACTCTGGTGTGTTCTGTCATGAGGGGTTGCCTAGACACAGACCTAAAAGGGACTGGGCCCTCAGGCCAGTGGCTGCACTCTCTGAAGTTATAAGCCAAAGTAAATGTTCTCTTTTGTAAAGCTGACTATTCCGGGTACAGGTTCAAAGGGACAGAAAGCCAGCATCCTTTTAAAATATACTTCTACTGTGGTAGCTCATGCCAGTAATCTCAGGAGGCGTAGGCAGCAGGGTCACCATAAATATGAGGCCTGACTGTGCTACTGAGACCGTCTCAGCCATTCAATCAAAGAGAGAAGGAAAGAGAATCTATTTCTGATGAGAAAGTTCAGTACTGTAATAACTGCAACGAGACTGTGGTTTAAGCTACACAAGCCGGTGGGGGAGGAGCTCATGCAGCCCCAGCCCTCCCTGGGCGACTCTGGTTATTGACAGTTCTGGGCTGCCCTTGTCACTTTTCTCAACGGTGCAATCACTGGTAAGTGCAATGCTCTGATAAAATCTTTTCACCCGTACTCAGGGAAGCTTCCCTCCTCAGACTTAGTGGGTCATACACACCATAAAGTAGGAGACTTGTGAAGGGGGGCTTCTACAGAAGAGGGGAATGGAGAGTGAAATAAGCTAATAATAATTATTCATATGAATGAGACTGTCAAATGATCATAATAATTCAAGAGAAATGTGCTGTATTTGCGTGACTACTTTTAACTGTTTTCAGAAATAAAGGATGACTGGCCTCCCAGTGACATTGAGATGTATCGGTGTTAGCCATATTAGTGTGTCGGGGAAATTGGTTAGTTAAGAAGAAAGGAAAAAGGGCCCACGGACTAGATGAGAGGATAACAAATGAGCTGTTGATGCTCTGGAAATCCACTGTGAAAGTTAAAATAAGTTCAGAGGCAGCAAGAATAGGACACGGTTACCAACAGGGAGATGCCTTGAAATCATCTTACAAGGAAAAACCCCAGTGAAGTATGACTGATTGCAGACAGGTGACAGCCAAGGGCGGCAGGGATACTGGTGTGACAAAAGCATACCAATCTGCTCGAATAAATAATAAAATAGAAATAAAAAATCTAAGAGGTAGAATAAAAGAAAAACTTCCTGAAATGTACAAAACATGGTTTACAAAAAAAGAATAAAAAGATTGTCATGTTACATCTTGTGTTTTTATTTTATGTAGCTATTTATTTGTTTGTTTATTTACTTTTTTTTGATACAGGGTTACACTGTGTAGCCTTGGCTGTCCTGGAATTTGCTCTGTAGACAGGCTGGCCTCTAACTTAGAGATACCCCTGCCTCTGCCTTAGAAGTGCTGGGATTAAAGCCGTGCACCACCACTGCCCAGTACATTTTGTGATTTTAATTACCCTCTGTCAACATAATTCTGCTCTGAACTTTACAAACTAGTTAAAAAATTTTAAACCTATTTTGAAAATAAGACAACCCCACAAGTTTAGCACCCATCTGAGCCTTGGATACCAACATGATGCCAGGACAGGACACACCATGCTGACCTCAAATGACAAGTTACTATGGAAACAGCAAACCCACTGGAAACATTGCATAGCATTACCTTCAGGTCAATTTTCAAGGGTGCTTATGAAACATGAAATAATTTTATCTTTATACTTGGGATACTCTCAAGACATCTCACTCTGTGTATCCAAGGCTGTTAAAAAATCCGCAGATCTGGGACTGAGGAGCTGGCTCAGGGGGCAAGGGCTTGTTGCACAAGCATAATGATCCAAGTTTTGATCCCCGAGACCTGTTTGTAAAAGCCAGGTATGGTGCGGCATGGGGCATGTGTCTATAGCCCCCACACAGAGGAATGGGAGAGATCCTGGGTCTGACTGGCAGCCACTCTAGCAAAAATGTTCCAGGTTCAAGGGAGACTCCGTCTCAAAACCAAAACCAACAAACAAATAATTGAGGAAGACACTTGATGTTGACTTTTGGCCTCCATAAGCATACAGATGATTGTGCATACTCCAGACACACATACCATAGAAGCAGACACACACACAGACACACTCATGTGCTCAGATGCGCACACATACACAAAAATCAAGCCATTTCTGTTCCCAAGCATTTAAGATAAGTTATATTTAACCTATATAGCAAAATCTAACCAATGAGAAACCAAGAACAGTGTAAATTTTATTTACTTTCTGGAAAAAGTGGTCCTGGTAGGGCATGCCTCTAATCCTAGCTCTCAAGTCGGAAGCTCTCAAGTTTGCGGGCGGCTGAGCTATAGAGCAAGACCATTTCTGAAAACCAAATCCCTTGAAAAGTAGTTTTTTAATGTTGAGATTGACCTGGAAATTCTCCACTTTCTCCAGTCCTTTCCCTTTGTGGGGACACAAGCTCTGGAAAAGATTTACTCAGGGCACAGACCTGTGAGCACACCCACGAGACTATTTCTGAGAGCTGTAAATCTTCCTCTTTTTTGAATTCTCCGGAAGGTCTCTTCTAGTAACATGGATACACCAACTAGGGCACTTTCAGCCCCAAGTACTGCTTAGACTTGGTCATATAACAGGAAAGTTTATTATTTCACAAAATGAGATCCAGAGTTTGAGTGCTGGAGAGTCATCCCATTGAGTCTCTCTGCATCTTCCCACACAGCACCTTGGGTGTGTGTGCTCTATTCAGGTGTGTTCCTCTTGGCTACAAGGCGGCTGGTACAGCATCAGGCTTTACAGTGTCTTCTGGCCACACGGAAGACAGAAGACAACACGTCACTTTCTTCTGACTCATTTGAGGATGAAGAAGAAACTGCTAGAACCTAACTGAAGATGCCTTACCTGAACATGTCCCACAGACCTGACTCGCTGTAGGCTACCTATCTTCAAAATGTGCACCTGGGGGAGTGCTACCAACATTATAGGCGTGAAAGTGACACTTTTAGGAGTAACTTTCAACTGTCTATAATGTATTTAGACAAATTTTCAACAGTCATGGTTGCTGTAGGCAGAGCCGGTGATTAAAGATAACCTTAGTAGGCATAACGTGAAGGAGAAGCAGGGTATTTGTCTGCAAGTGTTTGGCGATTTCTCATTACCATGGTGTTTTCAACATATAACCACACCTTATCCTGCCAGGAGGTGAAGCTTAGTTCATTCTATTTTCTGATTTTGAGTTTGACTTAGAAAGTTCCCTTTAAAGACTAGACTATGGGGGGGGGCACACTTTACAATGGTGAAGACTTGCAGATTCTGCCACTGATCAAGGTTCTGTCAGAGTGCCTGCCAGCCTGCCATGAGATGAGGACGTCACCCTGGGAACACTCCTCATGAGTCGGTGGTCATGAAAGAGTGTCAGACAAGCTGGCTGCAGACATAGTCATAAAATATTTGATCCGTATTCTTCAAAAGTGCCAAGGTTGTGAAAAGGAAATGAGGATGGGACTGGGAAGTTTGCATATTAAATGGCAGTTAAAGAAATGCCACACGGTTCCCTGGATTAGGAGCCGGAAGGGAAAGAAAACTTCAGTGGAGCACAGTGAAATGGGACCAAGCTCTATAGCTTTATCAGTATCGCTGTAGGTGTTCATTTCTCAGTCTGGCGAATGTAATGCGGTTAGGTAATACGCTGTCATCAGGGAAAATGGACAGTAAGCAGAAGCTCTCTGTATTATCTTTGCTCTTCTTCCAGCAATGTCAAAGTGCGCTAAGCTAAAAATCTTAAAACAATTTAATTAAAGAAAAACCTTGCTTTCTCCTCAAGACCAATTAATGTATCTCCCCAAGCATCGTGGCTTTCACAACACAGTCGGTTGAGGATGATGGTTTCCTCTGTTCGTTACACATGTGAACAGCGTCTGAATGTGGTAGAACACACCTGTAATCCCAACATCCTGGAGTGAGGCAGGATGACTCTGCGCTCCAGGTCAGCCTGGACTGTTATAGTGAGATACTGTCTCAAAAACCATACAACAAATCAACTAAACAAAAGTATGATTGCCCCCTGAGGACCAGGCCTGATGTGAGCCAGGGATCGCAACACTGAAGTAGTCAAACACACCGTTTATCTCTAACTCCCACACTCATCCAAACTGAAAAACAATGGTGTTTCTTTCATCGACTTCTCTATTCAAGTTGATAATGCTTTGCATGGGATTCTGAACTTTAAAGATTTTGAAATGATTTACATTCTCTATGCAGACCTTTTTGTTTTAAAAACTCGCCACTACTTTGATTAGAAGCAGGGAGTGACACCACTCATTGTTAGAGACTGTGGTGCGGAATTAGTCCATTCAGCTTTCAAAGAAAGGAAATAGCAGAGTTTGCCCTGTGCTGGAACAACATGGTTTTCTGCTTTTTCCAAGACTGAGTATGGAGCCTTTCAGCTAATGAAGCTGCTGCTTCTACCAGCAATTTTGAAAGCACGGTTGGGGTTCAGTGAAAACCCTTACATTCTTTGGCTAGCTACAATAGAAAAACTAATTGTAATATATATGAGAATGAGTTTTTAACAGGTGACTGTGGAATTTAATAAGAAGGGAATAGGTAAGACATAGCAACACAGGAATAGAAAATAAAGACCAAACTGGGGCGTGTTTAATATCAGTGCAGAGAGTCATGCCTATGTTTCCCAGTTCACCTCATGTAGGCTGATTCTTTCCCTATTACCTCCTGAAAGAAAGATGACCTTAAGCCAATGGACAGGATATCAAGATGCTCATAGGGGGTTTTAGTAGGCGGCTGAGTGAATTTTAATTCAGCTTGCACTTAAAAGTGTTACATCAATTCTTGAAAACAATGCTCACAATAGCACAAAACCTTTTAAGGTTTCATTTTTGGTTATTTTAGAAAACTGTGAGTCATGCATACCTACAGCAACAGTAATAAAAACCAGGAAGTAAGATTATGGAAGATATAGAAAAATGTAATTGTGGTGCTGGCAAGATGGCTCACTGAGCAAAAGTACTTGGGAAAGCATGCTAACTGAAATATGGTCCCTGGACCCCACAAGAGGTAGGAGGAGACCACGGACCCCACAGAGCTGTCCTCCACCTGCCACGCTTGCACCATAGTATCAATGCCCCCACGGACCCCACAGAGTGGTCCTCTGCCTGCCACGCTCGCACCGTGGTATCAATGCCCCCATGCGTGAATGCACACACAATAATAGTAAAAAAAAAATTGAAAAATCTTGATTGTTATCTAGATTTAGTCTTTGAAATTGGGAAAATAGTTTATAGGGTTAAATGATTCCTGGAGCTCAATGAGAAAGAAAGCTGGCTTCAGCCGGTCTCAGCTGAGCCTTCCTTCTGTGAAGGGTGAATTTTACGTAGACCTTGATTTAATTCATTGTCGCTGTCATTCTTCAGAATGTCATTGTTCTTCTGTGAGTGTACATCTTCCTACCGAGGAATGATCTTATCCTTTTAAGCTGAAGCAAATATTGGTTGTTTTTCTTCGGCCCTTCTTGCCTTACTAGAAAGTAGATGTGGTGGCTGGTTCTAGGTCAACTTGACACAGCCAGAGAAATGTTTGAAGAGGAATCTTCACAGGAAGGAACAGAGAACCTCAACTCCTTTCTCCTTTAAAGTCACCTGACACTATTGGGGACAGGGAGGTTCAGCAGTGCCCCTTTGGGCTCCCTGAGGCCAGGGCGGCTCTAGGGACTCTTACCAGACCTTGTCCCTTACTTCTGAGAAATCCTGCCACTCCGTGAAGGACTTCTCACTGGGACCTGGGACTGCTTGGACATGGTACTCTACAGGTGAGGACGGCACTGTGCTCCTCCACTCTGTGGGAAGGAGCCTGTGATCGAACCTGCACAGCCCCTTTAGAGGGTCCTCCTAGATGCTCAGGGTCCTGGCCACATTCCTCTCTGCAAGGTAACATTTACTAAGGCTGTCAGCCTGGCCTGAATCCCTGGGGATTACAGGTTAACCACAGTAGGACCTGCTTCAAACCCTCGCCTCAGATACAAGGCCTGTGTTTAAAAGCCCAGTTGGGGGGTCCTCAAGCTCTGGGCAGCAGTGGGGTGCATATAGATAACACTCAGCTCTAAACTGGAAACATAACCATCCCGTTTGAGTCTCCTTCCTGTGGTAAGATGAACATGTATGATTTCCCAATCCCCAAAATGCTCACACCCTAACTTTGAACAGCTTACTTTATATGAATAGGGGACTTTGCAGCTGTGACTGAGCTAAGGCTCTTTGTCCAGGGACAGTCTCCTAGATTATCCATCCATTCAGGTCCTTAAAGGTAGAGAGAAAGGACGAGAGTTAAAAGCTCACAGAAGTAAGACATAGGAGGGCTCTCTTGGACAGCCAGGCACTGAGGAAGGAGGAAGGAGCCCCAGGAGAGGACAATGGAAAGACAGACGGATACTCCATGCGTCTCCAAAAGTGAGCGCTCCTCTACCAACACCTTGTATTTATCCCACTGAGACCCTGGTAGGAGCCCTATAGCTATTTCCTGTTATTTAAGCTGCTGAATCTGTGGTCATGTGTCAGGGAAACACTTGTACCCAGTCAAAGGGGATTTCTAGACTCTCTTTCAAAACTACCTGAGAACTTTGTGTCGACTTGAAGGCCTGGAATCACAACAAGTCTGCTGCTGGCTCCATCTATGAGCCAAAGCAGTGTGAGGCCTTCCCTAGCACCAAGTACTTGGACTTCCCAGTTCCCAGAACTGTGGGCCAAAGCAAAGCCAACTCAAGGCAGGAACTTGGAGTCGGGAGCTGACAGAGACCAACTGAGGATCAGGAATGGAAGACTGTTTCCTGGCAGCCTCCTCTTCTGTCTGCTTGCTCAGCAATCAGCTGCCTTTCTTATACAGAGCAGGCCCACCTATCCAGGGATGGCACCACCCATGGTGAACTAGCTCCCCTGTGCCAATTAACAACCAGGAAAAAGCCCCCAGAGACATGCCCGCAGACCAGTCTGTAGCATGAATAATATAAACCCAGAGACAGATACTGGAGTTCAACCTGAAGATCAGAAAAGCAAAGCAGTCAGCCACTGGCTCTTGCCTCTACCTCATCAAAGTGGATGAGATCCTGTCTCCATGAATTCGAAAGACTCTACACCCTCCACTCCCCACTCCACTGAGTTCCTGTCTCTTCCCCTTTACATTCTTCTCTCTGCCCAGCCATATCACTCTTGTCTCCATCTCCCTATGCTGGGATTTAATAGGCCTGTGATCCCAAGTGCTGGGATCACCTTTGTGTGAGCTCTGTTTCTCTTTTAGACAGATTCAATCTTGTATAGCCCAGGGTGGCCTTGAACTCACAGAGATCCACCTGCCTCTTGTTTCCTGAGTCCTGGAATTAAAGAGTGTGCCACCACTCCTTGGCTTGTATGACTGACTAGTGTGGCTGCTTTGTCCTCTGATTTTTCAGGCTAGCTTTATTTATTAAAACTCAAATGATAAACCACTATACCAGTCTGTGGAGGCAATTCTTTGAGCGTCCCTCTTCCCAGGTGTGTCAAGTTGACAATCAACATTAGCCATAAGAGTGCCACAAATCATTGAGAAAAAAAGGACCATTTGGTTTCTTATTTGTAAATAAAAATGAAGCCCACCTCCTACCTTCATCAAAGGTAGACTCCAGACTGATGATACAGCTGTGTGCGAGACAGCACTACCTGATAAAAGCAGCTTTGTGATCTAAGGAGAAAAACTGTGGCTTCTGTCTCTTCAGACGTAATCAGTCAATTAAGTAAATGTTGCCAAGAATAAACTCACTAAATTACAGATGAGATTAAGATATATTCTGTGTCATAAGGTGATAAGAGACTAGTATATACAGCATGAAGCACCTACAAGACAAGAAGAAAAAACAAGGCAATAAGAAAAACAAGCACAGCTTATCGCCCAGGCAGTTTGCAAAAGGAAGAACTGAAGATGCTCCGTTCGGCAGAAAAGCTGTCCAGTTCGCTGGTGATGAGAGGACTGTCAAATAAAACAACAGGCACAGCAAATCTCCCCCGGTAGGTCAGAGACGTGATTCCTGCATGATGCCAAAGGTTGATATGAATACTCACTGCTAGCAGGGACTGCTGTCCTAAGTGTACTTGTATCCTAGAGCCCAGATGTTCCCGACACATGTATCCTAGAGCAACCCATAGCAGAGACATTCCTACAGAGGCTTGCAAGAGAAAAATATGACGTAATGAGGAGTTCTGATACAGTACCACAGCCAACACAGTTCAGTAACCGAATTAGCACAATCTCCATCAAACTGTACCGGTCTTTCAGAAGTGTGACAGTCGTCCCTGCTTCACTCTAATTCAAATAGAACCTAAGTCTTTTCAGAGAAAGAAGAAAAGAGCATCAGATAAATGACATACATTTAGGAAAGGAAGAAGCCCAACCATCTCTATGTGTTAATGCTCTCCTATATTTAAAACACCCTAAAGTTGACCAGAAAACTCTGAGAACCAAGACTTTCAGCGAAACAGAAGATACCAAATCAGCAGTTCTCCTGGTCCCCAATAACAAACATGCTGGGAAACAAGAAAGAACTGCGTTCTCAATAACCTCAAAAACAAACAAACAAATCTATGGCTAACCCTAACCTAGGAGGTAAAGTAGGCAAACTACAAAACACTGAAGAAAGCACAGGAAGGGCAGACTCCCCATGTGCACAGCCATGTGACTGAAGGTGATATCTATAGATTTAGTCCAGCCTCCATCAAAATGTCAACATTCTTCACAGAACTAGGGGAAAATTTCATGTGGAAGCGCAAAGGACTCCAAATAGCCGACACAATCACAAGCAGAAGAGGAATGCTGGAGGCATCATCGTACCTGATTCCAGATTTATAGAAAGCTAAAGTAGTAAGCACACGGTGCCATAAAAACAGACATATACATCAACAGAGTAGAAGAGAGGACTTAGAGATAAATCCACACTGCTTCAGGCAGATGATGTGTGATAGACTGGATGCCAAAACCATGTTGAGAAAAAGAGCCCCAATCACCAGTGTGCAGAGAACCGGAGAACCAAATGCAGAAGGACAAAGCAAGAGCACACAAACCAAATAAACCCTTTCATCTCTTCAGGCTGTTTTTGGTCAATATTTCCTCCCAGCAACACAGAACCCAAACCGAGACAGGTGCCGTCTTTAGTGTACGCATCCTTCCCAGTTCTGAGCTTCCTACTCTATTACAGTAATTTTATGTGTGTCTCTGGCAGATTTACTGTATTTCATTAAAATCAGCTTTCTGTTTTTCAGCTGGCTTAGCTATTTTTGAACGTTTGTATTTTCATATAAAGTTTAAATGAGTTTAGATTGTTAAAAAAACATTCGGGTTGAATTTTTATTGGGATTTTATAATTTGCACCTTCTTTCAATGTTAACTATTAAGTCTTTATATTCAAGTATATTTAAGCACTCTATTTATACATTTGACTTTTTAGACTTTTTTTCTTTCCTAGAGTTTTACAGTTTTCTCCATTGTAGCATGAATTCTAACTGTCTTAATAATAAAAACTTGGAGTTCGCTATCAGGGGGTGAAAGCTGAAGGGTCAGAGAAGCAGAGCAGCCAGCCAGGTGAGAGTTCTTACCGCTGCCAATGCTCAGACCAAATGGGCAGTCCTGTCCTCAGGCTGCCTCAGACTGCTCTGAGCTCCTGTCTCCTCCCGCCTTATATTCCTCTCTCTGCCCAGCCATATCACTCCTGTCTCTACCTCCCTAGTGCTGGGATTAAAGGCATGTGATCCCAAGGGCTGGGATCACCTTTGTGTGAGCTCTGTTTCTCATTTAGATCGGGTCAACTTTATGTAGCCCAGGGTGGTCTTGAATTAACAGAGATCTTTCTGTTCTCTGAGTCCTGAAATTAAAGGTGTATGCCACCACTGCCTAGCTTCTAGTGGTTAGCTCTGCACTCTGATCTTCAGGCTTTATTTGTTAAAACACAAACAGAATATTACTACATTCCATAATGTTTGTGTATATTTTTGATAAATGAAATCTCAGATATTTAAGAGTTTTGTTGCTCTGCTGAGTGACATATTATTTTTAGTAGATTTTTTAAAAAATAGTTCTTGTCAATATGAGAAACATTGATTTTTTTCTCAGACCTTTTATATTATTTTGCTATATTATCTCAGATACTCTCTTTTACTGTCTGTTAGTATTTGCTGGATGGGTGATCATGCTATTTCCAGATAATAATATTTTTATTGCTTCCCAGGCTCTCACTTGTTCCAAATAGCAGAATTTTGTTTTGTTTTATAACCACTGAATAATATTCATATGTATATGTGTAAGTATTACCAAACCTTTTGTATCTCAAAATAGAGCGTTTTAAAATTGAACCTAGAAGGCTACACAAAGTTAACTTTTCCAAGGCTATCTTATGAAATCTTTTTTTTTTTCAAGCCAAACTGTATCCAGCTTTATTAAACGCACTTTCCATAAACCATCATGGTTTTCCAGGCAGGACAATCATTAACAGCATGTAAGTACTTCCAAACTCACTTCTTGTATGGGCTCCCAAAATCAGACAGCCACTATAAAACCTGACAAGTCTTCATTCGATGCTCTGAAAAGGGTGAGGAGCTTAGAGTGAGGGCTGACATTTCACACTGAGGATGTTGTTTTACAACTTTTCACAAGCCAATCCTGACTTTCAGGAAATGAAATGAAAATGGCAGAATTATCAATCTGAAGATCCACAATCTTCTATAAAAGGAACCACTGCTCTTTTGAGGACACTCAATGATATCACTGCAAAGTCCAGATTGCCCAACAGACTGGCAAAACCANATGAAAATGGCAGAATTATCAATCTGAAGATCCACAATCTTCTATAAAAGGAACCACTGCTCTTTTGAGGACACTCAATGATATCACTGCAAAGTCCAGATTGCCCAACAGACTGGCAAAACCAATTTTGGGGGTCAGGTTCTAACAGAGCTCTGGTCTTAAGGGAGTTAAGCCTATGTTGGTGGTGCAGTGAGAGAAAGTTATAAAAATGAATTTAGTTTTCCCACACAAGGCATATAATGCCATTGTGGCCACATATGTCAACACCAGGACATCTCTCCTGGGAGCCACAAGGAGTCTTTCAAGATTATCAGGGAAAGATGTTTTCCATCATGAACCATCATCCATCCAGCTTGGGAGACACTGCTAGTGACACATGTTCCTTCCCCTCAAAATCAACGAAGTGTTCTGTGTGCTAACAGCATAGCTTAAAAAAAAGTAAAACAAAATTATCCATTTTTATGAAACTTGATAAAAATAGTATTTCAAACTGTACAGTCACCAGAAGTACACAGTTATCAAAAACACATACATTTCACCTGGCATCTCCAGCACCTTCAGCTTTTTGTGCCTGGTCTGTTTTGGCGTCTCCATTCTCTGAAGGATTATTGGCATCCTTACCATCATCGGCCTTCCCCTTCTTCCCCTCCGGTACCTTCTCTCCCTTCATTGCAGGGGCCATTTTAGGATTGGGCTCTGGCTTTGCAGATCTTCTCTGTGGCTTGCCCTTCACCTTGGCTTTATCTCCTTTGGTATTCCCTTCAGCCTTTGCAGGGATGCTGCAGTGCATGGCTTGGGTCCTGCCCGGGGTTGTTCTCGCTGCCTCTTGCCCTATGAAAATTTAAGTAAACTCTACACCAAAGTTTTTTTTTAATGTTTGTTTATTTATTTATTATGTATACAATATTCTGTCTGCAGGCCAGAAGAGGGCACCAG
>LOEQ01000084.1:268346-292206 GCA_001685075.1 Bramus lutescens | reverse complement strand
CCAATAGGGAGGCAGGAGAGAGAAATAGGTGGGGCTAGTGGACAGAGAGAATAAATAGGAGAAGAACTCTAGGAAAGAAATACATACAGGACAAAGAATGGTAAAAAGCCTAGAGGCAAAATGTAGTGAAAGAGAAACAGGATAATTTAGGTTAGAATCCTGGCTAGAAACAAGCCAAGCTAAGGTCAGGTATTATTCATAAGTCAGAATAAGTCTCTATGTATTTATTTGGGAGCTGGTGGTGGACCCCCAAAGAGTAATAAAACCAACTACATCAAAGAGGCACAAGAGTTTGGCATGTTTCCTGCAAGGCACTGTTGGCACATTACGTAATCAATGTGCACCTGTCAGTGTCACCCTGGCAAGAGTCCCTGGAGGCTTTGGATAGTCACGGTTGACAAGTTCAAAGCCATCTGCTGTGTGATGCTGTCCTCACCACCTCATCTCAGTTCTTCCAAAGAACCAACGTTAATGGGAGAAGCAACAAACAATTTTCAATAATTTAGGGAGCCAGATAATTTCACTCTATCTTTTTGGAGTTGCTAAATTATTTTTAAATGACATAAAAATCAGTTTGTAAATCAATGCTAATCTCATTGTCTATTACTCCTTTTCCCTCTCCACACTTCCCTATTTGATTAGATTCTATCACAGCCCTTGGGCCAGACGCCATCAGGGTAGCCTTAGCTCCTAGTTAACACCAGAAAGAACTAAAGGACTACCCCAGAAAGTCATAACTTTCCAGGACCTAAAACATATTTTGAGTTCCTGAGCTCTTACATTAACCTTCCATCAGTGGGAAGGGGAACTCAGCTCATTGGTTCACGAGCTGAACAAGCCCAAGGTCTACGAGGCAGATGGGAAAAGCTTGAATCAAAGATTAGGGCTTCAGGATGACTTCTCAGTTACGAGTTGAGTCACCATCATGGTGCCCCCTGGGAATGGTCAGTGGGCTGGACTGGCTGTTGTCCCACTGTGCAAGAAGAAAGCAGGGCCCGACAATGACATCTTACTTCCTTTCTGCTCTTAGAACTGAGTCCAGTGTCCCTTTGTGGGAGCTATCACTGGCCCTACCAGCTGCGAGGGTGGGAGGAAACCCAGTTAGGGTTTTACTAATCACCAGGCCCTGCTGGAGAAGGGTCAAGCTGTGGTAGAATTGGACAGAGAGGCAGCGAATCTGTCACCAACCGAGTTACAGAAAGTAGATGGCTTCACATCCTTGTGCTATCTTTGGACTTGGTTTTGCTTTTTTAGCTTTAAATAGCCTTACTGAAGGTGAACTTCCCTGGGGGAACTATGAAATGGCCTTCCTTGAAGTTTCTCGTTGTTTCTGTTCTAACAATATTTGAATCTGGCAAGTTTTGAGTTCTCCTAGGGAGACTGAAGCAAAAATGGATTGGAAAATATCCTGTTCCTTGTCAGAAGGGAAATGACAGTATTTCACTGTCTTGGTTTATTGCATCTAAAGAGAGATTTCCTGAATTCGACAGAATTAATGGTGAAATCAGAATGCTGTTTTGTGTAATTAGTTGTGAGATATAATAAAATGAACATGATGTATTAAGTGAGCATTATGTTCCCTTAATAGGGCTGGCATTGCTCAAAAAATTGAAGTGAGCAGTGATTCCTTTAGTGACCCCAACTCTCCATCCCATAGTCCCGAGTCGACAGCAATTGGCTGACTTCTTCTGTGAGTAATTGAATGCAATTTATTGGGTATTTTTCTTTTCATATTTCTTATATACAAATTCAAATATTTGTCAGTCAGAAATGATGACCTGAGTTTGATCCTCAGAGCCCACATAAGAAATCTGGGTGTGATCCCCTGGTATGACCCCTACAGTTATCCAGAGAGAGGGCCCTGCACCTTGCCTGGGAAAGACGGTGGAGTTGGTGGTATGAGTGTGGATGAGCAGGACCTGAGGGCCTGATCACTGGAGAACTGGCCCTGCTCCTTGCTGCAGGCTGCATTGGGTGTACTAGCCATAGTGGTACTGGAGAGCCTGCCTGGGTAGTGATGATGAGGAAAAGCCAATGGGCTGGCCAAACTAGAAATCACCCAGGCCCAAACCCAAGGCTATGAGTTGGTCCCCACCACAACATCCACCTCACCTATGAACTGTTGGAGCCTGTGAAGGGGATGAACCTACAGATCCAAAGCTGCAGGATCTCCATAACACAAGACAACAGCAGGATATCCAAGAGGGGCCCCAGCGAGGGGCTACCCGGATAGAAAAGGGTGTCAACGGAATGCCCATGTGAAAACTCAGAAACTGGAGGGGTAAGTAAACATGTCGAACTTGGGGCATGTTCCTGGTTAATATTCTCTTTCTATAGCCTTCCTGTGGAGAGCCGAGAGCCTGCTGCGCCCATCTAAAGATGGCGCTGGTTTCCTGCTTCTGCCATCCCGAAGGCGAGAAAGCAACTCCTTATTTGGAGTACCAGTTGTGACTATGATCACGCGCTTAGTCAGCCGCCTGCTTATGTAATTTTGCTCCTATGGGCTGAGCCCACGTGGCCATTTTGGATAGGGCAACAAGGCCTATTTAAGGGCTGGGAGAGGCTTGCCCTAAGAGAGACTTCATTGCTATAAAAAGGTCGTGAATAAACTGCTTGTAAGAAGAGCTCTGGTGTTGCGTCATTCCTTGCTGGTCAGATATAGACGCGACACCTTCCAAACAACGTTCTTTGTTCAATATCCTGTCTGTGTAGGGCCAAGCAGAGCAATCCGTCTGAAAGTTCTCACATGCTTCCTGAAATAATGTTTGTAATTGCAAAATGCAGCCTGCTGGTAAAAGTCCTGACTGAAAAGAATATCTTGCTTGCCTACACAGTTAATATATAACAAGTTGCTTGGGTATGAATGTACATGGGTTCTTGGGATAATTTGTTTTTCACTTGTAATATGTAAAGTGTTTAATCATGTAATGGAAATGGAACACACACTTTTTTTTTTACTTGAATTCATTGTAATCAGTAACTTGAAAAACAGAATGTAATCACATTGTAATTAGTATATTGCTTGAAAAACATTGTTGGGGTATATAAGCTATAGAAAAAAAGTACGCAGTAGAAAGAATACAGAGGAATAGAGAAGGAAGCCATCAAGTGAGTGTGTGACTGTCTTTTTCCTTAACCCCCTCAGATAAAAAGATCTAGTATATGCCAACTCTGTGGACTTCCTTTTGAGACCTGTGCTGTTGAGGGCTGGTCCCCCCGGCAGCAATAGGCCATGAAG
Source organism: Bramus lutescens (assembly GCA_001685075.1). Taxonomy (NCBI): domain Eukaryota; kingdom Metazoa; phylum Chordata; class Mammalia; order Rodentia; family Cricetidae; genus Bramus; species Bramus lutescens. The sequence goes on along the minus strand of LOEQ01000084.1, from coordinate 288,968 downwards.
GTTGTCAGTCACAAGGCTCCTTCCCACAGGATGAGGAGCACAATGCCCTCTTCATCTACAGAGTACCATTTCCAAGCAGTCCCAGGTCCCAGTGAGTGTACTTCATGGAATGGCAGGAGTTCTCAGGAGTCGGTGGCTTGCAAGGTCTGCTGAGAGTCCCTTGAACCTCCCTGGCCTCAGGGAGCCCAAAGGGGCACTGCTGAACTTCCCTGCCCCCAATAGTGTCAGATGATTGTAAAGGAGAAAGAAGAAGAGTTGGGGTTCTTGCTTTCTTCCCACGATTCCTCTAGGTTGCTGATGCAAATTTGCCATCTTTAATCTTTAAGCTTGGTCTGTAATACGGTGTGCAGGGTGAAGGAGCTGAGTCCCATTTTAATAACTTTGTTAGGAAAAGCAGGTTTCTAGGCCACCCAGTGTCATCCATTAGAAACTAGGTGAATACCATTTCTAGGTGGGAATCGAACCCAGCACCAGGAATCTGAGCAAGGCAGTGAGGAGTTGAGCGACTGTGTGGAATGCAGAGAAAGGTATGTCTCAAACACCAATGTCCAACACATAGGTTAAAATTCCATTTCACCTGGTGTTTCACTAGGACAGCCATCTTCGGTTTGTCTCAGACCCCTCAGTACTTTAAAAATTTGTTGATTCTCCCTGTTCTCTCTCTCCCCCTGGCCCCATATGTGTGTGTTCACATCCATGTTAGTATGTATGTGTGCAGGTGGGCATACACATTTGTGTATGTGTGAATGTAGGCTAAAGGTCACTATCTAATGCTGTCATCAAGTGCTCGACACCTCACTATTTTATAGACAGGGTCTCCCACTGAAACTAGAGCTTTCCAATTTGTTTGAACTGCTATCTAGCAAGTCCCAGGGGCCCTCCTCTCTTTGACCCCCAGCATTGAGATTACAGGTGCCTGCTGCTACCCAGCTTACTTTTTAAAAAAAAAATTCAAGTTCTCATGCCTGAATAGCAGACATTTGCCAAACTGAATCATCTCTCCAGCTCAGAGTATTTCTGCTTTTGATGGTGTAATTTGTATTTATCATGCTAGAAATTGTGACCAATAAAAATTTAAAATTATACATTCATTCATTTCAGGACAATAATAAATTTGACATGTATTATTGCAATTAATAATTTAGTGATTATTTCCCAAAGTATCAAAAAAGTCACATCATCTTACATCTTGGTCAGTTACTTTTGTGTTAGCAGGTTCTTGGGCTTTTCATATCTGTGCCGCCTTCCATTACACTGCCACGCTCTTGGAACAGCAGCCCAAGTGTAACTTTAAATGCTGTGCATGAAAGTCCCCTGGAGACGACAAAGCTCCACTGGAACCCTGGCTGCTGAAGCGTGACCTTCCTCCTTTGAGGTCCATCACATTCCAACTCAGCACGCCTGGTCTACTCAGACATGCACTGCCTCCCAGGGCTATGGAAGTAACCCTCTCACAGAAACCTATAGAAGACCAAATGAAAACAAACCCAATTTACATCTATAAACTCTCGTGGTTTCACATAAAATCCTGAGCAACAGCTGGGAACACTAAAAGTAAATCCACACTGCATTAAAATAAGTTTTCCTCTTATAAGTTTTTACTTCTACTTTTGTTCTTTGATAAAGTTTTCTCTGTATTACACTTTTTTGTGGGTTTTGGAGACAGGGTTTCTCTGTGGCTTTGGAGCCTGTCCTGGAACTTGCTCTTTTAGACCAGGCTGACCTTGAACTCACAGAGATTTGCCTGCCTCTGCCTCCTAAGTGCCGGGATTAAAGGTTTGCACCACCACCCATCCAGCTCACACTGTGTTTTGATTACTTTTCTTTTATATTCTCTTTAATCTTCCTTTGGTCTCTAGCAAATCTTTTTTTCCTACGAGCCCCTTTCTCAGATTCATGACTTTGGTTTGGTTGTGTGACCCATTTTGCTTTACCTACAATCTGTCAGCACACTCAGTGTCCTTGAGAGGTAGGTATTCTGATGTTAGAAACTTACGTTAGTCCTTAGAAACTAATGAACAGACAATTACCAAACAACATTCAGATCTGGCAAGTAATGCAACTAGGGATCCAGTCGGCCCCCTTACTGATCAAATGTAGTAGCTTTGCTTGTAATGTTTCTGTGAGTTGTTACTCTGTTGTGCTTACATGTGATGTTACTATGTCTCTGTGGTGAGTTGTTACTCTGTTGTGCTTACATGTGATGTTACTATGTCTCTGTGGTGAGTTGTTACTCTGTTGTGCTTACATGTGATGTTACTATGTCTCTGTGGTGAGTTGTTACTCTGTTGTACTTACATGTGATGTTACTATGTCTCTGTGGTCAGCTCACACTCATAAAGATGATAATAGGAATAATGTGCCCCATTATCAGGGGAAAGAACATTGGATAAAGTTTGAACATGGCTACCTTTAAGAGCTTTGGGAACTATGTCTGATGGGATTATAAAGATGGGAATGGGAAAATGTGGGACAGACAGGGGTGGAAAACGAAGATCTGTACCAGGCTTTTTCTTTTGGGCCACCAACCAGCTCCCAAATAATCATACAGAGACTTCTTATTAGTTATAAATGCTCGGCCTAGCTTAGGCTTGGTTCTAGCTAGCTTTTCTTATCTTTAACATAAGTAACCTGTTTCTCTTTATCTAACTTTTGTCTTGGGACTTTTTACTTTTCTTTCCTTCTGTATATATTATGTTCACTGCTAATTGTGTCTGGCTAGCTGGTGACTGGCTGGCTGGCCCCAAGCATCCCCTTCTTTTTTCCTCATTCTCTCCTCTCTTCTTCTTGAGCCTAGACTTCTCCTTCTATTTATTCTCTCTGCCCACCAGCCCTGCCTATTCTTTCTTTGTCTAGCTATTGGCCATTCAGCTCTTTATTAGACCAATCAGGTGTTGTCATAGGCAGGCAAGGTGAAACAACAACACGTCTTTTCACAGTTGTACAAATACAGCATAATCAAATGTCACACACCTTTACACAGTTAAAGTAATACTCCACAACATAAGCAAAGGTTACATATAATGGCCTAGTTAAAATAATATTCCACAACAAGGATCCTCAAGTCAATTTTCTTCATAATTTTAATCAACTTGGTCTTTGTCTATATTCAAGTTTCTTTAGAAATGCCTGAGCATAAACTGAAAGGTACAAAGTTAGTTCATTATTAGATACAGTTATGTGAAGACCCAAGCAAAGCTGAAAATGTTTTCTTTATGCTTAAAATGCGATCACAAGATCATGAGTCCATCCATCTATCCACTGAATTATCATTCAGGTTCAGAACAGTGATGGTCACAAAGAACTGCTTTCTGGGGTTTCTATTTCTTTTCAGATGGCTTTTTTGTCAGTTTCCTAAACAGCTCTCAGAAGCAATGTGGCATCACTAGTTGGATTAATGACTTCCCAGACAGTGTCTGCATTGACCTGTGTGGGACAAAACTGTATGGAAGCAAGCTTTGCTATGGCTTCCCTTGGGTGACATGTGACCCATTGCTTAGGCTCTTCCCTGTTATCTCTGGCTATTTGTTTTGTAGGCTGTTGTTCTTGTCCCTTTGCCTGGTTTCACTCTCCTTGGTTAAGGCATCTATTCTTTTGCTTTCTACCTCTCTGCAAAGCCTCAGTGGCTGTAATAAGGCTTCTGAAGCTAGGCTGCCTGGTTGGAATATGAGTTATACTTACTGGATGCATGATCTTGAGTGCATTTCTTAGCTCTTCAGTGACTTCTGGTTTGGCATTCAAGAAAATGAGAATAGAAACAGCTTCCATCTCACAGTGCTGCTGTGCCTGGAAAATATTAAGGATACTGCAAATTAATTTTAAATAAAAGATAGGGAGTGAATGTACAGATATTTGCATCTTGTGATCACCAGTGACAGCTGATGGAGAGTGAGTTCCCCTTAGACTGTGGTTCTCCATGGAGGCCCAAAAATGTGAACCTACTTACACCTTGTCTGAAGGTCAGAGAGTTTGAAGTTGCTCAATTGTTAAAAACAATCAGGGTTATACATCCTGAATCAGGATGTGGTTACTTGGTTCTTTTGACATTAAGATGGCTCATACAGCTAGATCCACTCCACCATGACCAATGGTCAGGAAATTCAAGCACACACTTCTGCTCTTTCTTTTGAAATTGGAGGTTTGACCTTGGGAGTGACTGCCTTCAGGATACTTGGACTAGGGTGGGTTCACTGCCTAAACAACAGAATGCCAATGACTTGATATCTCAAAGTATTGAAGTAAGTAATTTTTCTAGTTGCCCTTTGTATCATGTTAGCACAGTCCTTTGTCTTTTATCCTGTGGTATTGGGGTATAAAAGTGTATGGAAAATTAAACAGGGGATTTCAGTATTCACTGGAACTCCCTCCTGATGATACTCTGATTTTCTGTTTTATTATTTTCACACATGTCTTCGTATTCTTTATTAATATTTCTAAATTCCCACACCCCTACTCTGGCAAGTGATGTTTTCGCAGAGGCTGGCCCCCTACAGTTCTCAACAAAACTCAAGAGCATATGAACTCCTGACCCCACTTATAAGATGTCCATCACTGTCACCAAATAGTTTCGAAGACCCGGACTTCTCCATGGAATGCAGTCTGCTCTCTAGGGAAGTACAATGCCAGCAAGGGACTGCATGAGTTCTGCGGACTTTCAGGTGAGGATCACATGCTGGCTAGAATCTATGAGGTATTTACTGTGAGTAATGGCAGCTAGGGCAAGAGAGCAGATATGTGTGAAGGGGCCAACCCAGGTGGGCACTCTGCAGATGTGAGCTTTGTGTCTCCAACTTGACACACTTTGTGATCAGTTCTGACAGGAGGACAGAGCTTCTGACCTTTGCCTAAATTCCTGTCATACTAATTCTGAAGAAAGCGATGACACATTTAATAACTCAGTTCATTTACCTCAGAAAGCACAAATGTCCATAATTAGTTTCCAATTATTCAACATGTGGCTTCTTCTCCATTTTTCCTCCTGTTGTCTGAGTTTTGTTAGCTTTATGCCATGTAGTCAAAATCAAACACTGCGTTAGTCATCTTGTCTGATGTTGTGCAAAAGGCTCAAGAAAACAGTTAAAATGGTGGAATTATCTGCTCTGACGCATGATTTATAGGTTTATCTCAGTCTTCAACTATGGTGATTCTGAGCTCGTGGTGATACAGAGCATCATGGTGGGGGGAGCATGTGACTGAGGCTACCAACCTCGAGGAGGATGGGAAGCAGAGTGAGAGGAGGTGACTGGGGGTCCAGGATAGCCTTCAAAAACATGCTGTAAGTGACGTGCATTTTCCAAGTAAGCTTCACTTCCTGAAGATTCCACTCTAGGTAGTGTTTCTAGCTAGAGACTAAACATTCAAACAGAGCCTATGAGGGAACACTTCCTATTTAAGGTACAACACTGTATCACTACACTCAGAAACGGTTTAAAGAAACTACAACCAAGGGACAAAATACGGAGTGTGGGCTGCAGCACCTATGTTATAGGTGACTACCACCTCCTTTAGGCCCCCCTGTTGATAGACAGGAAGGCCATTGCAATGACAGTTTGCAGTAGGAGGTAAAAGGGGATTGGCTCTGCAAAGGCAATACACTATCATCGAGGGGACGGGGCAGGGAATCAATGATAGAAAATTAGTAAGGGAAGCATCTGGTATAAGGAGGGATTATGGATAAACTGACCTGAGGGGTTTCTTCCTGAAGACAGACCAGGGAGGTCCTGGGGTAGAGGCTGAGGAAAATGTGACCACACATGAAAAGCAGCTAGACATCAATGGCACAGGGTTCTTTGGTATAATGAGGTTTTATAGGGAAGTGCCCAGATTGGCTCAGGAGAAGGTTTGGTAGGATAGAAATAGGTTGGAAGAGAGTCTTGTCCATTTCCCAGAACCCCCACCAATATGTTGAAATCCTAACCCACAATGTTTTGAAATGTAGCCTTATTTGAAGTTTGAATATTCTCAACCAACATCAAATTAAAATAGTCCTTCCAGTATGGCTGGTGTCCTTATGGAAGAGCGCTTTCTGGGCTGGTGCAACACTTTCCCAGGATCCTGAGCCTCTTCAGGTGCCTGGGATCTTTCAAAGAGTAATCTTATGCCCCAGTACTTGCTATCAGTTTCATAGAGTCTTGCTGATTGTACTTAACTCACTCAGCATTTACATTTCTTTACAGCATATATAATCTAAAATCATATTTGTTGATTATTCTTATTGTCATCACATTTTCTATGCTGGGCTTCAGCTCTATGATATAATTATAATTATAATCTTAATATTCTTTGCTGCTGTATCTCAGTATCTGGACAAAGTAGTCCCCTTCACCCCAAGGCAATGCACCACTGGCTGGTCTTTACATGGCTCGCTACAATTTGCTTTCTTTGTCTCTTGTCTTCACTTATGCCTTCCTCTGATGTCCTTAGTTTGAGCCCTTTAAAAATTATTTATTTTTATTTATGTGTCTATATGTTGTGGTTTGAGTAAGAATGATCCCCATATGCTCCTATATTTGAATGCTTACTTCAGGGAGTGGCACTATTTGAAAGGATTAGAAGGTTAGGAGGTGTGGCCTTGTTGGAGGAAGTGTGTCACTTGACATGGGCCTTTGAAGTTTCGAAAGCCTTACCAGGTCCAGGCTGTCCTCCCTGCAGCCTAAAGATCAGGTTGTAGAACTCTCATCTGCTTCTCCAGCACCATGTCTGCCTGTGTTCTGACATGCTTCCTGCCATGATGATACTAGTCTAAGCCTCTGGAGCTGGTCCCACATTTAGTTGCCAGTTAAATGCTTTCTTTTTATGAGTTGCCTTGGTCATAGTGTCTCTCCTCCACAACAAAACAGTAACTAAGAATGTGTGACTGTTTGTTTGGATGTACACCCCATTGTACACGGTCTACGGAAACCTAAAAGAGGACATTAGCTCTCTAGAATGAGAGTTACAGATGGTTGTGAGCCACTGTGTGGGTGCTGGGACTGAGCAGAGGTCCTCTTCTAGAACAAATGCTCTCAACTGTTAAGCCATCTCTCCAGACTCATGACCCTGTGTTTTGAACTGAGTTGGCTCTTATGACTCAAATGTTGGACCACTTTATCCAGGGAGCATTCCCTAACTTTTCATGGAAGAGTTGTGAATCCACTCCCCTGTATTTCCACAGTGTCTTATACTTAATTCTTAGAAGTTGTCATCAACATGACTCATTCTGAGTCCCAGGTGGAATAGCACAAGTGACTCATTGCTCCCAGTGTGAGTCCAGCAGGGGAAGCAAATGGCCACTCTTACTGACAGGGGGAATGGGTTCTGGGTATTAAGACTTCCAATACTGTAGGAATCTGAATTGTTCCTGAAGATGTGTTGGGTTTTTAAGCTGATTTCCTTAACCCTGAATGTTATATGGTGTCAATCTTTGAATGCTGCTGGGAATCCATCACCTGCTGCGTGCACAAGTGAAGGGTTCCTGTCCTTAGTTTTAAAGATACAGGTTTATTCTGGGCAGTATTTATTGTCTTTTGTTAACATGTTTTTACTTTATTCTATCAGGCCCTCAGGGTTTCAAGGACAGAAAAATGCTGATTTCTTTTTAACCAATTTTTTTTTCTTAGATTATTACTAAGCTAGAAGTCTTTGAGACTCTCTGACTAGGCTCATATTCTCCCTCTGTTCCCCTGAGGAAGGGATGCGATGTCAGGGATGGGAGGGCCTCAGACTATGTGGAGAGAATCCAAATCCAGTAATTACAAGCCAGGAACCCCTGGGCTTTCTGGAACTCAGACAAGGGCTCTTGCAGTCGGGGCAAGAGGTACCCGATTCATACTGGATAACTCAGGTTAGCAGGTCACTGTGGGGTGCAAAATGCTGCTTTAATTAATTTTGCTCCACATGCTGAACTTCCTATGAGAATTGCATTTAAATTGTATTTTTTAAATGAAGGGAGTAAAGACGCTGACAGTCAAGGAAGTTTGTTTTCAAGAGCATTTTATCAGGCACTCTGTAAATCCTGGGGCAGTTTAAAGTGCCATTTAATGAGCACCAGGCTTTCCCTGGAGAGAGGAATATTTTTCATCAAACTCACTACTACTTCAGGGGTTTGGAGTGGATTTGGATTTTATGAACAGTTATGACTTTTTCATAAGGTGTGCTTTGCTTTCACCCAGGATAGCATAATTCATAAACGAAGGCGTAATTACCTTTTCCAGGAATAAGCCCCTTTCCTGGCAGCCCATTGAAGCCAGATTCAGTCCCTGTGCATAGCTTGTGCGATTGATTGTTATTTTGTCTATCCACAGTAAATACCAACAGTTTCTTCACCTTGGATGGTGAACGTGAAGGAATATACGGTAGAGTGACATTCAGGAGAACTCTCCCAAGATAGCGTCTCTGATACCTACCAATCCTTTGGTGCTTTAGGTGGAATGGAGGAGACGGCTCATCTTTCTCACTAGCCAGCAAGCCCTAGAGAAGCAGCCATATCTATAGAAGTTTGCTCGGAATGGTCAACGCCCTCTTCCTAGTGTTGATGGCCAATGGGCTTCACTCAGTCCTCCTCTTCCCACCCCTTGCTTCTCCCATCTACCAACACTAAATCAGGCATCTCTACCCATTGTCATGGCACTGACAGACGCTTTCTGAGCTCGGTGGAAATGTTGAGTGTGGGNGCTGCCTCTCTGACACCCACCTGCAGGCTTCTGTGTTGGAAGGTGCAGGTGGCCCGAGATCCTATTTATCCCCACTTCTCCCCGCTTCTGAGGTCTGAGGTTGGCTTACAGGAAGGATGGCACATTCTTTGGCATGCTGGCAACATTAATCAAATGATATTTTGGGAATAACATTCTGGCAGCAGAAACTGAAGGCAGGGAGTGAGTTAGCTGATTAGAGTAATTTGGTTCTTTATTGGCCTCAACTGGGAAGATATTTTGCCAGGACTATTATTTAGAGAGGCTGAATGAGAAATATACAGTGTGCCTATTGGGAGGCAAGTCCTGTGCCAGATTTTACGCACCTAAACTCACTTAGGAATAAAATAATTCCTGTTCTCTCTCCTGGCACCATTCTTTCCTGCTTTAGCACTTCCTACAACTGATCCTATTATCTATTTATTTGTAAAGTAACTTTTTGTTGTCTGTGTGTTTGTGTTTGAGACAGTCTCGCTATGACAATACCAGGAGGATCTGGAACTCACTATATAATCCAGGTTGGCCTTAAACTCACAATCCTCTTGTCTCAACCTCCTGAGTGCTGGGATTACAGGTATGCACCATCACGTCCCCAAATGAGATCATTTGGTTTCATGGTAACCTCTATCCACCAAGTGCCTGGATTTCATATTCAAAAAGTTTGTTGAATGAACAAATGTTTTAGTTAGGACTCTTGTGGGACCTATATGAGTAAAAAAAAAAAGACTAAAAGAACTATAGAAACAACCATAGTGTAAGAAAATTAAGGATGTTGGCCCTGGGATCCTTGGATCATGTGGTCATTTGGGAGTTCATCCTTTAAAGGGCATCAATTTTCCATGATTCTGTGTTCTGGCTCTGCTTAGAGTGTCAAGAGAGTTTCTAATTGGCCCACTGTGGATTGGGCATCTGATCATGAGCTGATCAACTATATCCAGAAGGGTGATAATAGTATGTATCTATACAGAGATCTTCCCTGTGGACAGTGAGGAAGGCAGTGCTCAGAGAGAGCAATTACTGGAAGGTAACCTAAATGGTGCTTATCACGATACACTGTAGGAAGGAATAATGTCTGTAGACATGTTTTGGAATCATATTCTCAGCACACACATTTTTTTAAGTTAAATTTTTTTCATTTTACAAACCAACCCCAGTTTCTCCTCCCTCCCCTTCTTCCCCCCCACTACCCACCCTCTTCCTGTCCCCATCCACTCCTCAGAGAGGGTAAGGCCTCCCTCAGGCAACCAAGAAAGTCTGGCATACCAGGTGAGGCAGGACCAAGGCCCTCCCTGCTGTATCAAGGCTGAGCAATGTATTCCACCATAGAGAATGGGCTCCAAAAAGTCGGTTCATGCATCTGGGGTAAGTCCTGGTCTCACTTCCAGATGCCTGCCCCCCAACAGATCAAGTCACGTAAGTGTCACCCACATTCAGAGGGTTTAGTTGGGTCCCATGCAGTTTTCCTAGCTGTCAGTCTAGAGTCCGTTAGCTCTCACTATTTTGGGTCAGCTGTCTCTGTGGTGTTCCCCTTACTCCACATTCTCTCCATCATAAACTATCATTAGTGTTTTTGATCTTAGCCATTCTGATAGATGTAAGATGCTATCTCAGAGTCATTTTGGTTTGCAATTCCCTGATGGTTAATGATGTTGAACAATTCCTTAAATGTCTTTTGGTCACTTGAGTTCCTTCTGTTGAGAATTCTCTGTTTAGATCTGTACCCCATTTTTAAACTGAATTATTTGGTATTTTGTTGTTCAGTTTCTTGAGTTCTTTATATATTTTGGAGAACATCCCTCTGCCAAATGAGGGGTTAGTGAAGATCTTTTTCCATTCTGTAGGTGGTCATTTTGTCTTATTGACCATGTCCTTTGCCTTATAAAAGCTTCTCAGTTTCAGGAGGTCTCATTTATTAATTGTTGCTCTCAGTGTCTGTGATACTGGTGTTATATTTAAAAAGTGATCTCCTGTACCCATGTGTTCAAGGCTACTTCCCACTTTCTCTTCTATCAGGTTCAGTGTAACTGAATTTATTTTGAGGTCTTTAATCCATTTGGATTTGAGTTTTGTGCATGGGGATAGATATGGANAAAAGCTTCTCAGTTTCAGGAGGTCTCATTTATTAATTGTTGCTCTCAGTGTCTGTGATACTGGTGTTATATTTAAAAAGTGATCTCCTGTACCCATGTGTTCAAGGCTACTTCCCACTTTCTCTTCTATCAGGTTCAGTGTAACTGAATTTATTTTGAGGTCTTTAATCCATTTGGATTTGAGTTTTGTGCATGGGGATAGATATGGATCTATTTGTATTCTACATGTCAGCATCCAGTTATACAAGCACTGTTTGCTGAAAATGCTTTATTTTTTTCCATTGTACAATTTTAGTTTATAGGTGTGTGGGTTAATATCAGGGTCTTCAATTCGATTCCATTGATTCATGTGTCCGTTTTTATGCCAAGACCAAGCTGTTTTTATTACTATAACTCTGTAGTAGTGCTTGAAGTCAGGAATTGTGATACCTCCAGAAGTTCCTTTATTGTACAGGATTGTTTTGGCTATCCTGGGTTTTTTGTTTATTCATAAGAAGTTGATTATTGTTCTTTTAAGGTCTGTCAAGAATTGTGTTGGAATTTTGATGGGGATTGCACTGAATCTGTAGATTGCTTTTGGTAAGATGGCCATTTTTACTATGTTGATCCTTCCTATCCAAGAACATGGGAGATCTTTCTATTTTCTCATATCTTCTTTAATTTCTTTCTTCAGATACTTAAAGTTCTTGTCATTCAGGTCTTCCACTTGTTTGGTTAGTGTTACCCCAAGATATTTTATGTTATCGGTGGTTATTATAAAGGTTGGTGTTTCTCTGATTTCCTTCTCAGCCCATTTGTCATCAGCATATATGAGAGCTACTGATTTTTTTTTTTTGAGTTGATCTTGTATCCTGCCACATTACTGAAGGTGTTTATCAGCCGTAATAGTTCCCTGGTAGAGTTTTTGGAGTCACTTATGTATTACTATCATATCATCTGCAAATAGAGAAAGTTTGTCTACTTCTCTTCCAATTTGTGTCCCCTTGATCTCCTTTTGTTGCGTTATTGCTCTCGCTAGAACTTCGAGTATTATGTTGAACAGATATGGAGAGAGTGGGCAGCCTTATATTATTTCTGATTTTAGAGGAATTGCTTTGAATTTCTCTCCATTTAGTTTGATATTGGTTGTTGGCTTGCTGATTATTCCCCTTATTATGTTTAGGTATGTCCCTTGTATCACTGATCTCTCCAAGACCTTTATCATGAAGGGGGGGGGTTGGATTTTGTCGAAGGCTTTTTCAACATCTAATGAGATGATCATGCATTTTTTCTTTCAGTTTATTTATATAATGGATTACATTGACTGATTTTTGTATGTTGAACCATCTCTGCACCTTGGGGGATAAAGCCTACTTGATCATGGTGGATGATTTTTTTAAATGTGTTCTTGGATTTGGTTTGCCAGTATTTTATTGAGTATTTTTTTTGCATCATATGTTCATGAGGGAGATTAGTCTGTAATCTTCTTTCTTAGCTGAGTTCTTGTGTGGTTTAGGTATCAGGATAACTGTAGTCTCATAAAAAGAGTTTAACACTGTTCCTTCTGTTTCTATTTTGTGTAACAATTTGAGGAGTATAGGTATTAGCTCTTCTTTGAAGTTCTGGTAGAATTCTGTGCTGAAACTATCTGGCCCTGGGCTTTTTTGGTAGGAAGACTTTTGATGACTGCTTCTATTTCCTTAGGGGTTATGGGTCTGTTTAAATTGTTTATCTGGTCTTGATTTACTTTTGGTATGTGGTACCTATCCAGAAAAATGTCCATTTCTTTTAGATTTTCCGATTTTGTGGAGTACAGGTTTTCGAAGTATGACTGAATGATTGTCTGGATTTTCTAAGTGTTTGTTGTTATTTCCCCCTTTTCATTTCTGATTTTATTATTGGATGTTCTCTCTCTGCTTTTTGAGAAGTTTGGATAATGGTTTGTCTATTTTGTTAATTTTCTCAAAAAAAACCCCAGCTCTTTGTTTCATTGATTCTTTGTATTGTTTTCTTTATTTCTATTCTATTGTTATCAGCCATCAATTTGGTTATTTCCTGGCATCTACTCCTCTGGGGTGAGTTTTCAACACTTACACTGATGTGATCCTGAGCAAATGAATCTCTCTGTGCTTCAGTGTCCTCTCCTGCAGAGAAAGGACTGTAACAGTGTTAACCTCTTAAATGTGTTGTGTTGAATGTGGCAATGCCGGTAAGATGCTTAACACGGTGCCTGGTACCCAAAGCATCCATCCAATCATTAGCTGGCAATGGAAGATAGAGAGTTGCTGCCAGGACTTGCCTTTCGTCTCTGAGTAGAAGAAAGAACCCCACAAAGAATCTCAGGGTAACTAACTTCTGAGAGAGATCAGGACTGATCATAAAGAAGAATTTCAAATTCAGGGAGTAATGACTTCAGTAAATCCAAAGTGTTCATGATGTCACTTGATCCCTATTTTAGCATGTTATTGAGAGAACAAAGTAAATTTAACATTGGTATCCACATTTAAAAAAAAATCACTTTTGTACTTGTTAGTTCTCCTGGGTGTGAACGCAAGAGATTCCATTTCTAGGTCAGTGTCTCTTCACTTCACGTGGTCCTGGAGCCTGTGCTCCACACACATTGACCTGTGCTAATAAAACAACGGTGAGTCAAGCCGTTCAGCCATGGAAGGGTGCTGCCCCAATGACTACTAATGCACATGAAGGATAAGCTGAAACCCTAGTCTCTAGGGAGATCCAGGAGTTAGCTATGTGTGTGAGCCTCCTTAAATCAAATGTCAATTTCTAAATATAGCTTCCTTTAATGAAACGTGGCAAACTTCTGGGTGGCCTAGTCCTTTGATGTGGCATTAGGGAATGTATTTGGAGCTTCAGTCTAGTCTCTGTGTTTGTTTCTCTCAACGATTCTTGAGGTGTGCAGTAACCTGGGATACACACTTTTCTGCTTTACCGGGTGCCGGGGAAGAACACAATTGAAAGTCTCATTGCAGTGTTTACTATAAAGCTACAGTAATCACAAATGCGTATTAGTAAGAGGACAGAAAAATACAGCAACAGGTTAGAATATGGAGCCTCCAGACAATGCCAGACATAAGTGGAAGGTTGTTTGAGGACAAAGATGTTAATACACAGCAGTGGGGGAAACAGCTCTTTAAATAAATGGGTCCACTGATTGTACACAAGGAGAAAGAGAATCTTGACCACTGATACCCACCTAAAATCACACTAGCCATCCAAGTAAACACGAAGTTGATGTGCAGGAAGGATTTCCTTGGGGTTCTGATAGGAAGGATCTCTTAGCTGGGAATAGCGGTGCTTGCCTACAGATCCAACATTGAATCTGAGGCCAGCCTGGGCTACACACATGGAGAATTCAGGTTCTAGTTTTCAAATGGAAATTTGCCTGTAGAGCTCTAACTAGAGTCAGATCAGGCAAGTCAGGAAGATAACATTAGACTCCTGGCTCCCCAATTCACTCTCTTCTCTGAAACTACCCTTTCAAACCGGGCACTTTCACCACAATTGTTGCAAGCAAATGAAACCCTGCAGCTGCTCCACTTCCATGACTCAGTTCAAGAGTCCCCGAGAACACTGCATGGGTCCCCCCATAATTATGCTGGAACCCTTGCTGTACTGTCTTCACATGGGTAGTTTTGAGGTTTTATTTTCTCATTGAGACTTGTAGAGACACTTTAGCAGGAGGCTGGATTAACAGTTGAACAAGCCAGTTTTTGGCATGAGCTGCATGAACTATTGCCAAGGTTGGTTCAAATGTGGCCAATCCAATCTATAATCTCGGTAGCAATGTACGAGAGTACTGCAGTTCCACATCCATGCCAACGTTTAGCAATGCTCATTTTTTATTTGGAAAAGCTCTAGTATTATTATTGTAATTAGTAGTTATATAAATAACAATGGTGTTTAGTGTGTTTTTTCATCTGTATTATCCATTCAGGTATACTTAGAGTTTTCAAATAAACTTATTTTTTTCTGCATGTTTTCTATTAGTTTTGTTACTCTTTGGGTCTCTCTATGTATTTGATGATATTTTATTTTTCTGGAAAGTTTCCTTGGCTATTTGAGTCTCTGTACTTTTGCATCTCCACAAAGCTTTCAGATATATTTATATTCCCACCACAAACCTGATGTGATCTTTTTCCACTTAATCCATAGATTAAAACTGGGAGGAATTGAAATATTCACAACATTTAGTTTTCATATCTATGTATATGATAATTCCTTCCATTTACTAGGTTTTTGTTAGTACTTCTCAATAAAATTTGTAATTTTGTTCCTTTTCATAATTTTAGGTTGAAATGTAGAAGTAAAGTAAAATTATTTTATATCCAGAAATACTATTATTAAATGCATTACCAGTCTAATTTAGACTATTACAAATTTTATATGAACACAGCTATATCATTCAATAATAACAGCTGTGTTCTCCCAGTACTGCGATATTTTCCCATGATGCTCTATATCTCTTAGTCTTTATCTTCATTTTCTCTTATTATACTTGGTAATATTTTTGACCACTTTCCAGTTCACTAAGTTTTATTTAGCTATATCTAATCTGGAGTTAAACCTACTCATTGTGATTTTAATTCCAATTACTACAATTTTCTTCTTAGAAGTTTCATTTTCAAGTTTGCTGGTTACCTCATCATAATTTTCACATTTCTTGAAAGTATTTTCAACCTTGATGTTCACAGTTTAAACAGAACAGACTCTTAAAAATTATGTTTGGTAATGCATTTATTGAACATATTTTTTAAAGTCTGATTATAATGCTTATTTTTTATGTTGTATCTGCTCCCAGTTGGGTAGAAACAAGCCTGGCATTATTCCAAATAAGAACCTGCTGTATGCATTATAAAGACTGTTTGTTAGGCTATTTTGCTGTATAATATCAGGAAATGGGTTCTGTCCTTTCAAAGAGGTCATAAATTACATCTAGGTCCAAGTGAAAATTATCCAGCTAAAATGTATGGCTGTCAGCATAGGGGAGGATTCATTTTTATCTTGGGTCCTGCTCCATAATTACTACAATGACCTATTTTCGAAACTAAGCCTGTCCAAAAAGGTTTTATCACGGGGAAGCAGAGTGGTCACTCCCTCCATATCACTCAACCACTTCTGGAACACCCGTGAATACAAATGAAATCAATGCAAACTGAGGTGTGTGTGTGCGTGTGTGTGTGTGTGTGTGTGTGAAGTTTCCACTCAGAGAAAATAACTCTGATTGGCCTGGAAAAAAATTAATGAATTGCCCC
This sequence comes from Bramus lutescens, assembly GCA_001685075.1. Classification (NCBI taxonomy): domain Eukaryota; kingdom Metazoa; phylum Chordata; class Mammalia; order Rodentia; family Cricetidae; genus Bramus; species Bramus lutescens. The sequence continues at coordinate 272,957 of LOEQ01000084.1, read as the reverse complement.
TGGATTTTAATGCTATTGTGCCATGTTTATTACCAGGTTGAACTAAAATTTAATGAAGACCTGCTAATATGTTCCTGATAGTGACAAGAAAATTTAGTTTTAAGCATGCATGAAAATGAAAAGAATTTTATTGTGAATAACGGTGTGCCCACCACCTAGATTCTGCACCTACTGCTTTAGAAGCTACCGTGCAGCCCTCTGGTGTAAATAATGGTGTGCCCACAGCCTAGATTCCGCACCTACTGCTTTAGAAGCTACCGTGCAGCCCTCTGGTGTGAATAACGGTGTGCCCACCGCCTAGATTCTGCACCTACTGCTTTAGAAGCTACCTTGCAGCCCTCTGCTGCATTCTCTGCTGCATCCAGCTCTTGCTTTGCACTCGCAGACCCAGCTTCTTTACGATGCATTTCCAAGTTCGTTGAAGACATTAGTACATTTTACCTCTAAGTAATTCAGTAGGCATATCATTAAACAGAGTTCAATATTTATTTGGCTTCTTCGTGAGGTGAATGTTATATTTATTTTATGGCATTCACAAATCATAAATGTGACAGTGATTTTTTTCCTTCTCTTTGCAGCAGGATCTCTGTGTGACCCCAGCTAGTCTGGAATTTGATATGTAGTCCAGGCTAGACTTGAACTCATGATCCTCCAACCTTAGCTTCCGAAGTGCCAGGATTACAGACTGCCCTATCAGGTTCAGTTTTCATGAGTGCTGGTTAATACTCCAGTATGCATTCAAAGAAAAGCATTGCCACATCTTGGAAACCCTCCAAACCCTTAGTCATTTCCTGGGAGCCCTCAGAGACAAGTACGCTTCTTGCCCCTTCAAAAAACTTGTACAAATGGATTCATACTATATAAATTCCTTTAAGAAAATATTTACTTTGGAATAATTACAGATTGTAAGGAAGAAATAACATGGAGAAATTCAGTGAGCAGATAGGATGGGATTATCCCAATAAATCCGCTGTAAAGTAAATCTTGGTATCGGTAATCTACCTCTTCTTAAAACCAGTATTTGGCTCTATCATTAAAATAAAGCCATCTGCTGGGTGGTGGTGGTGCACACCTTCAATCCCAGCACTTGTGAGGCAGAAACAGGAGGTTCTACTTGTGAGGCAGAAACAGGAGGTTCTACTTGTGAGGCAGAAACAGGAGGTTCTCTGTAAGTTCAAGACCCGCTTAGTCTGAAGAGTGAGTTCCAGGACAGGTGCCAAAGCAAACCCTATCTCGAAAAATCAAGTATATTGGATTTAATAATTTTAATTTTTACATGTTCACACACACACACACNACTTGTGAGGCAGAAACAGGAGGTTCTACTTGTGAGGCAGAAACAGGAGGTTCTACTTGTGAGGCAGAAACAGGAGGTTCTCTGTAAGTTCAAGACCCGCTTAGTCTGAAGAGTGAGTTCCAGGACAGGTGCCAAAGCAAACCCTATCTCGAAAAATCAAGTATATTGGATTTAATAATTTTAATTTTTACATGTTCACACACACACACACACACACACACACACATTGAAGCCATCCTTCGAGAAGTCCAACTTCAATTCAGCATGGTCTATGATTCTTTGGATTATGCACAGAATGAGCCTCGCCTAAACACAGGACCTGGAAGACGCAGCTAACAGAGGAAAAGGCCTCCAGAAAACCGTGGGAGGAGGAAGGTCAGGGGACTGCAAAGGACAACGTTGACGCTGGCAAAAAGTGAGTGGAGCCCCACAGAGCAAAGGGAGTTAATTTGCTGTGAAGTCTGGATTCCTGAGAGCGCAAATAAACCAAAAGCTTGCACGTGCTGAAAAGAAGCGGCTCATAAATGGTGTAGTATTGCACATACTCATTGCATCATGGCTCCTTGCAGGCTTCCCTGACATTGCCGTCGTTCTTAGTGGTGCTGAGCCGCTTTCTATTGCTCCTCCGCTGCCTGCATAACCCCCTTGGCAAAATATCTTTATATCTTTCAGCCATTTTTAAGTTGACCAAAACAAAACCGTGACTTCTGATCGTTCTTCATTCAAGATGCAGCTCCTCGGTCAGTAGTCTGCAAACTCTCATGTGGAGGCTGCCATTTCATTATCTTCATGGAGTGTTTTAGTGTGAACATTAAAAACATAAGTTTTACTGAAATAGAATTCACATACTTAAAGTGAACATCAAAGTTAATGCTAAAGCACATTCGCAAATATGTGTAGCTACCACCGCAGTCTATTACAGACATTCTTATCGCTGCCAGACGCAACACCCTCCAGCTAACACACTTTTCTCCAATGCCATCATGAGATCTGTTCTCCGCTGCTCCAGATTCCCCTATTCTGGGCTCGCAGAACTGGAATCATACACCATGTAGACTTTGTGACGAGCCTCTTTCATTTATCACAATGTTTTCGCTTGTCTAAGCTGCAGCATGCATCAGGTCTCAACCCTCTTTGTTATCATATGGTTGTACTACATATTCTAAATCCACTCATGTGTTGATGAGCTTTTGGATTATTTTCTCTTTTTGGTTATTATGAACAAGTATTTTTTATGGAGTAGTTATAAGTAATATTTAAATACTTTTCTTTTTTGGTTATAAGATCTGTTGTTTTTATTTATATTATTGAACATCTGTCATATACCAGTCATTGTTTCTGCCCTTGAGCCTACATCATGGAAAAATGCAGTTATTACTTTTATTGATCTTGTATTCTAAACCTGGAATCATCAATAACCGTGTTTTAAATAAAGTTTTATTGAAATCTTCCTATGCTCACTTGTTTACCTATTGTCTAAGACTGCTTTGCTGTTATGGCTGAGTTGAGTTGTGACAGAGACTAAAAGATTTTCAAAACTTTGAACATTTTTTTCTTGCACCTTTTACAAAATGTGGTTTCTGGTCTGTTTTATTCCATCCCTGAATATTATATTGAATTTAATACTCTTAATTTTTACGTGGTCATATGAATATATAAAAATGTAAGTTATTAAAAGAAAAGCCAAACTGTACAAGTTTACGTTACTACTATAGTTTAAGATTGAAAAGATATTTCTCTTTTAGAAAACCTATTTTAGGGCTGTTATTGAAGGTGCTGCTCAAAATCTTACTCATTTAATATAAATTCCCCATGATATTTGGTAGCACTTTGAAAGAAATTTATTTAATTACTATACTTGGAGAGATACTGAACTGAGGGAAATAGACAAAGAATTGGCAGATTGCAGATAATCTTCATTTTCTCCTTGGGCCCACTTGAATTTATTTTTTGTTAAGACAGAGGCCAAACAGCTGGATTGTCAGGGAGATGGAAAGGGAATAGACAAGGGAGTCTACATTAGGCAGTACGCTCAGCGTAAAGTCCCTGGTATATTCTGGAGGATTTAAGGTTTTTCCCTATTTTTATTAGTGTCTACTAACTGAACAAAATGAACGGATTTATTTATGGCATATTCTGAAAAGGATTAAAAATATGTATTAATGTTTTCCTTTTAAAGATACACCACTTCCTGTAGGGACCATGAAAGGGAAAACAGAGGTTTCGCCAATCAGAGTTTATTTGTCAAGTTGTTCAGTCACTTCTTCAGTCCACATGGGGTTTGGGTATCACTGATATTATCCTCAGCCAGCTGTTGGATGTTTGGAAACCGATGGTTATCCTTCTACCCCAAATTTGCTTCCTATTTTTTAATGTAAAATTCAGTTCAGTTTGCTATTACTGCGGGGCTGTGCTCTTACAATTAGCCTCCCTCTGGTTTTCATCATAACCTGGTCAGTCATTAGGACCCTCAACTTTCCTCTGCATTGCCTCTGGGTGTGCCCAACAACACACACGTGAAGTGCAGTGCAAGACTAGGAGAGACGTTGTCTGTGTTCTCATTCTCAGATGAATTTATGTGGTATAATTGATTAGGAAACAACATTTTCAATTCCACATTATTGTATGCATCAGAGTAATTTCCTGTCAACTTCAGTGATGTTAGTGACTTCACTATGCCTTAGTATAACTATCTAGGGACAAATGAGACATCTGAGAGACAAATTGTTCATTTCATCTGAATCAGTTTGTGTCTGACTCACTTGCCGTAGGTTTCTATTGTATCAAAATAAAGGTTCTTTATTCTAATAAGACAATAAATTCACTTTAGGGATGCTAAAGGGGAATGCAAGTGGGGGCTGATGATGGGGATGCTGATGGGGATGCTGTTGGGGATGCTGAAGGGGGATGCTGATGGGGATGCTGAAGAGGGATGCTGATGGGGATGCTAACGGGGATGCTGATGGGGATGCTGTTGGGGATGCTGATGGGGATCCTGATGGGGATGCTAATGGGGGATGCTGATGGGGGATGCTACTGGGGATGCTGATGGGGATGCTGAAGGGGTTTGCTAACGGGGGATGCTGTTGGGGATGCTAATGGGGGATGCTGATGGGGATGCTGATCTATATAGTCTCACAGTCAAGAGCCAGGCCCAAACTTATGTCCAAGTTCATATTATTTTGGTTTTGAATACATTTCTCATCTTTTACATTCAGAGGTGATGCTTCTGACATGTGGTAGCACCTGTGCTTCAAGTGCTTTTTCATTTATTTATTTATTTATTTATTTATTTATTTATTTATTTATTTATT
>LOEQ01000084.1:224621-254175 GCA_001685075.1 Bramus lutescens | reverse complement strand
AGGGAAATGGGAGGAGGTGGAAATTTTTAATAAAAAAGTATAAAAAAAGAAAGTAGTGTTTACCTCCCCGACAACTGTACAGCTATGTCACCACTGAGCACACCTTTTCTTGTGAAACCTTACCCTTCTCTGACTTATCATTGTAGCAAGAATTTGCCACAGGTACGTTAAACGTTTTGTGGCGATACATATCTTGTTTATTGTATTTCCTTCTTCTGCATTCTTTGTTTTTAGAATATTGAAAATGTGGTCAAAATTGTCATTTTTATATGCCCAATTCTGGTGTGTTTCCATACATGCAAGAAATAGAAACGCTTGCTGAAAAGCAGCCCATGTCAGCTGCTAGCATCAATTTGCTGACTTACAGAGTTTAACTTATGAGGGGCTCTTCAGGCACACTTGCTTATCTATAAGAAATATGGGGTTGAAGAGATGGCTGGGTGCATAAGAACACAGCTCTCACAGAGGATCTGAGTTTGCTTCTAAGCACTCACACTGGGCATCTTATGACAGGTTGTAACTCCAGCTCCAGAGGATCCAGTACGTTCTTCTGGCCTTTATGGGCATCCCCACACATTTAAGCTTCCAATACATGAACAAATACATAAATAAAATAATAGAGAAGTAAGTAATAAAAGGAAATGAGTATTGGTTTCATATAATTGACTTTATGCAGCACACATCTTTCTTTATGCAGCACACATCTTTCTTTATGCAGCACACCATCTTCTCTGTGCCCTGTCTGCACACTAGCCAAGTCCCAGTTGTGATCAATCATAGCTGATGGTGTTGAAGAATTAAATAATTGGTGTCAACTTCAAAAGAACACCTTTTATTAATGGCATTGGTTAACAAATAGATTTCCCTTTAAATACCAAGTTTCCATAATAAGATGTTTCAGTAGGCTTTATAATTACTAGGTTTAAAAAAAGTTTCTTCCTTAATAAAAAAAAAGTTTCAGAGGAAAAATACCCCACCATTTCCTTTATCTATATTTATATGTGTGTGTGCATGTGTGTATGTATATGTGTGCATGTGTATGTATGTGTGTACACATATATGTGTGTGTAAGTGTTGTGCATGTATGTGCATATGTGTATTTATGTTAAAACTTTATTAGTCTAGGTATGCTTTAAGAAATTGTATTTTCAGGCTGAGAAGGGTCTTGAGCATTTTCAAGAACATTTAGAACATGTGACTTATGTCTGTCAACAAATTAAGCATCCACAATAAAATGAATGCAACTTATGCTGAATTCTGGTTGAGTTAGGGAAAAATGTTTTATTGACCACCCCATCTCTCTTATACATTGATATTATGCATGAATTTATTTATTAACTTATTTGATGACCATTTATAAATTGGAGTCAGTATGAATAAGGATTCTAGGTTTTGAGGGGAAAACTACTTGAGTTTATGTTATTGAGAGGAAAAATCATTAACATATGTCTAACAGAGTACTTGACACTATAAAGATCAAGTGAGAAGAAGCATGCTTAGGGTACTATTTTAGATTGGTTGCCGAGCAAAGACCATTAGAGAGAGTGAGATTTCACAGGGTATCTGATTGGGTGGAGGGAAAGAGTCATGGAACAACATCTGGAATGTGAGATACTCCAGAGCACACACCCATATACATATGCATACGCACACATGTGCACTCACACATACACACACACACGCCTTGTAGATTGAACATATTAATTATCACATGTACTACTTCACCTAAAATGTACTCTCTTATAAATTTTCATGTACACAAAATGCTTTTAATTATAGTGTGAGGATTTCTTGGGAGGTGTGAGGAGGTGAGCTAGGTGAGCTGCTTGCTATTCAGCCTCTCTGGGAAGCAGGATTCTACCTCAACTTTTCAATCTTGAGTTCTTTAGCAGGACAAAGATTTAGATAAGTTCTCTTAGTAGCTTTGAAGAGTCAGTGCCTGAGGGAATAGAATTTCCTCAGGCTGTGGCTCTTGCAGCTTAGTCGCTGCTGGTAGCAGTAAAGTTGCAGTTGCTGACTAGGATAGTTGTAGCTTAAAAGGCAGCAACCATTAAAAAAGAGGACTACATTGGCACCCAATGTGGGGCACCAAAATGTTGTGTGATGATTTTTACTCTTTGGGGGTTTTTGAGGGGCCCACCACTCAGCTCCCAAATAAATCCCACACACAGAGGCTTATTCTTAATTATGAATTCCCAGCCTTAGCTTGGCTTCTTTCTTGCCAGCTTTCTTAAATTATCCCAACAACCTTTTGCCTCTGGGCTCCTATTTTCTCTATTTCTGTATAACTTTCTTTATGATTTGCTGTGTAGCTGGGTGGCTGGCCCCTGATGTTCTCCTTGTTCTGTTGTTGCTTCTCTTTCTCCTCCTAGTTATACTCTCTGCCTGCTAGCCCTGCCTATCCTTGCCATGCCTTGCTGTTGATCATTCATCTCTTTATTAAGACTATTAACTCTTTTGGACAGGCACAGGCACAGTAACACTGATTCACGAAGTTAGACAAATGCAGTGTAAGCAAAAGTCACACACCTAAAAATAATATTCCCCAACACTCATAGGCTCATATATTTGAATGCTTAGTCACCAGGGAGTGGCATTACTTAAAAGGATTGGAAGGATCAGAAGATGTGGCAGGTTGGAGGAAGTATGCCACTGGGATTAGGCTTTGAGGTTTTAAAAGCCCACGTCAGACACAGTTTTTCTCTTCCTGCTGCCTGCAGATCAGGATGTAGAACTCTCAACTCCTTCTCCAGCACCATGTCTTCCTGCATGCTGCCATCCTTCCCACCATGATGATAATGGACTAACCTGGAACTGTAAGCTAGCCCCCAACTAAATATTTTCCTTTCTAAGAGTTGTCTTGGCCATGGTGTCTCGGCACAGCACTAGAACAGTGACTAAGACACTCTCCATTTGGCATGAGAAGATGCAGGAAGTTAGGAAAACGTCTTTCTTCACCTGGAGAGTTGCTTGAGGTATGAGTGTAATGTGAGAAGGTTCCATTCATTTGATACCAACTGAGATGTTAAGTGAATTTTAACTCTAGAATTAATGTTTTATCTTGGAATTCTTTACTTTTTAGAAATACAAAAGGTAGACAGAAATGTTAAAAAGAGCCTGGGCTACCATCAGTCTAAGGAAGCAGGTTGCCACTAATAAACATCTGTGGGAAAATTTAACATGAGGCCTGTTTTTCTTGTAACTTGTCACACACAGAAGCGTGTATTTGTAAGTCAGTACAAATGTATTGTCAGCAACATTCATGATATCAAAAATATAACTTAATAGGATTTTGAGTTTTTAAAATCAACCATTTTATATTGTGAGAAAGCTCATGTTGCTGTAAAAACAGCAATTTTCTGTTGTTATATATCAGAATAGTGCAGACTTAACTTGAGATTATTTTTGTGTGTGATTACTAGTGTATTAGTTACCAGAAAATATAATCATTAGCAACTATGGTGCTGTCTCAAAACACCTGGGCCAGTGCTCTAGTCCTTAAAAATAGTTTTTTTTGAGACAAGGTTTTACTGTGTAGCCCTGTCTGTCTTGGAACTCACTCTGAAGGCCAGGTTGGCCTTGAATTCAGAGATCTGCCTGCTTCTGCCTCTTGAGTGCTAGGATTAAACATGTGGGCTACCACTGTCCAGCTCCTTTAAATATTTTTAAGTAAACAGCAAAGGAAGAAATACTTCTGCATCTGGAAAACTAGAAGGCATTCCTTTTATTCTTTCTGCCAGGACAACAAGACCCCAAACCTAGATAACATAAATAAAACAACCCAAGAATTCTGAAAGATTCAAAAGAGAAGTAGACCAGGCAGAAATTTGGTACCTGTTGGATCAGCAGCATGGAAGGTGCTTAGGGGTTTCTTCTTGCCTAACAAGCCCCAGATTTGAAACTTCTAAAGTCACTAACCAGGAGATGCCAACAGGTAAGGAGCAACAAGAGGAGATCCTCAACACTACCCTGCTGCTCACCAAGAGGAGCAGGGTATGGGACCACTTAGCAAGAGAAAACTACTCTATCAAACACCAGAGGAGTGCTGTGGCCCACTTTGACCTATGCCAACTGGTGGACCCTCACCAGACTCTTAACTAGGAAAATTACCACATAGGTTTCACAGAAACTTGGTAGAGAGTCAGGAGTTTTACCAGAACTCATTGGTAATGAGGCTACCTCTCTGACTCTACACTGTCATTTAAAGTGGAAGTTGCGTGTATATCTTACAATAATTAGAGCAATCACCAAATCCTATACAAAGAGACAGATACAAAACAGTATAGGTATATCTCAGTGGAATTCTAAAAATACAATGTTAAGTAACCAATAGGAAGACAGGAAAAATAAAGGTGAAATGAGAAGCTAAAATAAACAAAAAGTGGAACTGACCAGATTTAGTTGCCATTTATTGGCAATTAGTTTAGATGTGGCTGGCTTAAAAAGACCAGCTAGGAAGTGGGCAGAATCACTAAAAGGCATGATTGAGCTGTGTGTTTCGTGTGAAGCAGAACAAAATAGAAACACTGAAGGGAAGCAGATGCAAAAAGACAGCATGCAAGCAATCAAAATAAATCAGGAGTGGCTATATCAGAGACACGTGAAGTGATGTCAGAGCTAAGAAAAGCACAGCAACAAGAAGATGTTACGTAGTGACATAGGTGAGCACACCAATCAGAGACAGCTACAATGGCTACCATTTACTCCAGGGTGTGAACGAGCTGGAGCTGCCATGGATGTTTTCCTTGAGTGTCCTGGAAGAAAGGAAGAAGCAGCCCCAATCCTCCACTGCCCACCGCCAGCGTGCGCCACTGAGCACTCACCTCCTTGGCCGAGGAGATGTACTGTGGAGGCATGCATGCCCGACGGCCTTCCATGCCCAGACGCAGTAGAAACAAGGGGAGTGACTCTTAGTCTCCAGTTTGTTAGACAAATGGAAGAAGGGGAACGGGGAGCTAAAATTTGCTGGAATATTTTAGAGCGCTTGGTGTCTGAGAGTCCTTTATGCCCTGCCTGCTCTGCTCACCCCCAAACTCAATGTTTCCAGGGGTTTCTTGGTCTGTTAAAGTGTCTACCCAAGAAATTCTCTTTTTATGTAACCCAGCAACAACGTAATGAGCTAAATACTTGGAATTAATCAACCCTTAGTCCAAATCAAGGCATTCCCAGTCCCACATTTGTGCTTCGTCCAGTACCTCTCCGATTAGGGGTAGTGGTGGTGGTTTGGGGGTGTTCTGATTAATTTGATTGTCAACTTGACTAGACTGTCACTTAGCAGGCAGCCCTCATGTGAAGGAGTTTCTCAGTGGGGCTAATTGAAGAGAGAAGACTCACCCTCTGTGTGAGTAGCAGCATTCCATGGATGAAGGTCTTAGACTGAAGGACGGGGAAAGCTAGGGGAAGGAGCTCCAACACCTGTCTCCCTCTGCATCATGGCCTGTGAACGCCACGTGATGAGCTTCCTTGCTCTCCCACTGCCGTCCTGCCTGGCCGTGATGATGGATTATCCTTCCTAATGGTAAGCCTCCATAAACACCTGCTTCCTCAAGTCGCTTCTGTCGGGGAGCTTGTCACCACAGTGAGGCAAATACGTAAGAGAAGGACATCTGGATATTTAGGATGCTCTTTTTTTTTACCCTTTTCAGCCTTGGGAATCGGGGCTCATGCCAAGTCACGTGACTGTGTTAAGAGTAGGGAGCAATCTGCTGTGAGTTGGGAAGGGTCAGCCTTGACCATGACGGAGTCCACTGCAGTTCACATCTTGGCCTGATTAACCTCTTTTATTTCTAACTTTCTCTGCAGCTTTGGCTTAGTCTTAGCATCAGTTCTTCAATTCACCAGAATTTAGAAGGCCACTGTAGGAGAGAAAGGGGTTTGGAATTCCTATTGTTTGGGTCTCGCACATAATGTTTTCCTCCCCTGTTGGAACTATTTGGATAAAGCTTATTTTATTTTCCTTTTAGTAGATTTTCCTTCATATTTTTCATATTCTATTAGTATTCAAATTTGCTGTTAGTTTGTGTGGGTCAAAATGACTTTGTTTTGCAGGAGTCTTTAGGTGTAAGTGGCATTTGTCAGGGGTTTTCAGCATCCACGATGTATAATGTACACATATTTATCTAGTCATTTTTTGTGATAAAGTCTTCTGAGATATGGGGTTCTTACAGGAGCCTACAGAGTTGGTTACTCAGACACAGTTATAGGCAACTGAAAGTCTTTATTCCGGCTGGCTGGGATATACTCAGGTATTTGGGACCCAAGTGTAGAACTTAAGCATTTAGAGCAAGAGATTTTTAAAGACAAAACCCATGTCCTTTTATTTTCTCAGGAGCAGAGGAAGGTTTTGCTCAAGGAAGCAGTTTAAAAGAAGCTAAGTTAGCTGGGGCATCTTAACCTCAGGTTCCTAGAATAGAGTTGGGTGATTTTCCATGGGATTTTCCATCAAGGAGATCAAATTCTAGCTAAACTTTAATGATTTCGGCAAGAATACAGGATGGAGGAACCTCTGCACTCTTTTCCTCTGTCACAGGGTGACAAAATTGTTCCTAAAAGAAATTTGGTTATGGAAAATTAATTTCATATCTGAGGTGAATAAAACTTCCAATACATTATCAACTTACAATGTTTATCTATAAACCACAGTTCTGTGAGGACCTGATACTTGGACAATGAGAAAAATCAATCGAGAGATAAGTGAAAAGAAAAAAGCAGAAATGAAAGTCTGCCATGTACAGGAATTATTAGTCACTCTCCAGCCCCAGGCCGGAAGCCTCAGTTTTCAGTCATGAGGTTTTAGGAGAGCATTCTTCGCATTTCCGGGACGAGCTATCACTCAGTGACTCAGAGAGCAGGGGTGTGCAGGAAAGCCACATGGGGTTGTTCTTACTGAGAACAAGACAACATGATGTCAGAGTCAGCCCTGGGTAATGCGTCATCCGTGTGCCATTACCAGGCAGCTCCTGCCTTGGTTCTAAATCTCAGAAGGCTCTGTAGGATTCTGGAGGGGTGAATCTGTCTAACAAGATCATCTACTGTAGGCATAAGATAAAAACCAATTTGATGCATTGGAGGTACCTTGACTCCCCAAAGATCTGGATGTACTCAGCTCCTGCCCTAGGGGGATTAGTCCCACGCCTCCACTGTGCCAGAGAAGGCAGGCCCCTTGAGGCAGCCCACTTCTGAGACAGCCTTTATTTTGAGTAAGATATGAAATAGCATTTCTAATTTGAATGGCAGGAGAAATTGCAGGAAAATAAAATGTAATGTCTCTAGCTGGAATTCGACTAAATTATACAGATTAATAATTCTTTTTCAAAAGACTGTCTGATTCAAGGGGAAAAGCCCCTCTATTGCAAAGGAGAGCGTGAGCTTATGGGGAGTTGTACAGTATTAAGGTGTCACACCCCGGTTGGGAAAAGGATGAACAGAAGCCAATAGGAGCAGGGAGAGGAAATCAAAGACAAGGTCAAAAGGATGGGAAAACTGTAGGAGAAAGTGTGCTTGGTGCTTAGAAAGCTCTGTTCAACCAGCCACCAAAGGGCAAGGTGTGGTTTTCTGGAAGCTCTCTCCGTCCATCTGTCTGTCTGTCTGTCTGTCTCTCATGTATGTGTGTGTATGCTTGTGGAGGACAAAGGTTGCCCCTGGATATGTTCCTTAATCATTCTCTGTCTTAGTTTGAGACAGGGTCTCCCGCTGCACCTGACTGGCTGGCCAGCAAGCCCCAGGGAGTCTCCTCTCTCTGCCTCTGCACTGGGCTTTTATACGGACCTGCTTTTTATATGGGTGCTGGGATTGAACGTGTGTCCTCATAATTTCCTGGCAAAGACTTGGATGACTGAGCCTCCTAACCACCCCCAGAATCCTCTTGAAGCTCTGGCCAGGGACCAGAGTTAGGTTCCCAGCACCCACATGGGAAGAGCCGCAACTGCCTGCAACTCCGGCTCCACATGATCTGACCTCTGTGGCACTGGCACATGTGTGCACAGATGCATATGTACACACATACATACAGAGACACAGATTAAAAGCAAAATCTTAAACGGAGGGTTCTTAAACACCCATCTTCTGTATGCCTACTGAATTGTTTAAAGCCAACACAGAAAATTGAAATGGATTCCAAGTGATCACAGAATTGCCAGGGACGGATGTCACAGCGGCAGCGTATTACCTGCATAATTCCTCGGGTTTCAATGAAATAGAGCTCTCCTTATTCTGTACTTAGAGGAGAGTGGTAGCTTTTCATTGTGTGAAAATTATTCCTGTTCTTGAAAGACCTTGTGACAAGACTCTTTCGTGAAAAACCCAGTGCTCCAGTCCCTTAAAGATTCTTAAGTTCCGCTACCCTGGCTCCAGCCTTATAAACATTCGCTGATGCTGACAAGGACCTGCAGCTTGCCAGGACTGCAGTTACTTAAAGATTTTTACTTATGGATTCATTCTAGGAATTGACAGAGGAGAAGCAGTGAGCTGAAGGGCTGACATGATAAAAAATGCCAGCCAAGTAACAATTTTCATATGTAGGACAAGTACCAGAGACATGCACCGGTGGTAGGAAAACTAGAACAGAATCCGTTTGGGTTGAACTGAGCTTTCAGGCGCCCACCTGTCAGAAGTGCCCGAGAGTTTATGACATTGCAAAAGACACTGCTAGCGTCTGTCATTTTAATCTAGCTATAGGCTATGCGGTTTAAACCCGGTTGCTCCTGTTTTCCTCTTAGCCATGGTGCCACATGGCAGTCTTGCAAGCATACTTCCCATGAGTGGTGGGGGTTAGTGGAAGAACTGTCATCCCAACATAGGCTTGGCTTGCAAGGGTAGTGGTTTATATTGGATCCCCTGGGCCTGGAGCTAAAAGCAGCTGTGTGATAACAGACATGGGTGTTAGGAGCTGAACTCTGGTCCCCTGCAAGTGCTGTATGTGCTTTTCAGCATTGAGCCGTAGCTCCTGTCCCTTCTTAAATTCTTTCAAATGTGTTTGTGTTGCTGCATCCTGGAGCCGCGAGTGGGTGAGATCTTGGCCTTAAGGTATCTGTGGCAAAGTCTTAGGTGCAACAACCCAGAAGCCCTATTTGCTCCGTCCTTGACTTTAGTGGTAACTTTAACCAAGTTCACACTCCTTTCTTGACTAGACTACAAAATTTCTACTCTTTCTTACTGAGAATCTGGGCAAATGCAGTAAGCAGCAACCTCAGCTTGAATGCTATGCTAAGATTTCTTCTGCCAAACAACCTGGTCCATTCATTTTGAAGTCAGTCTCACTCAAATCTTTATCACACAGGAAGAACACAGTCAGACACGTGCACACACACATGCATGCACACATGCATGCACACACATACTTCTTAGAGTATAATAAAAATAGTCTCTAGCTGAACTCCTGGTACAGTTCTGGATTCCCTCTTAAGACCCAGGAACTTGGCCTCCACTATCCACCTCACTTTCATCACCACCCCCCAACCCCCGCCCTGCAGTGCCAAAGCTCAGGAACCATAATCAGGTTTATGGCACAACAGCCCATGCTTCTGCCGGTTTTCTCTGTTAGTTAATTTTAGTTACTGAGACCAACTGCCTGATAGGGAGCAACAGGAGAAGATGGCTTCATTTTGGCTTGTGGTTTGAGGATAGAGTCTATCTTGATAGGGGAAACATGGTGGCAGGTGGAGATCACACAGGTAATAGTGGGATCTAGTTCACATCTGGGCAGATCTGGAAGCAGATATAGTGTGGCCAGAAGCAGGGCTAGGCTATTATTGTCAGCACCTACCTCACAGTGATCCAGTTCTCATCCGTAGTTCTTTAGTTCTTTCTAAAGGTGCCATACCTCCCAAACTATAAGTGTGCAAACACATAGTGGCATGTGGGATATTTATATCAAAACTGTACCAATGGATAACTGTATTGAAACTAACATTGCATGTTTTTAATTTGATGAAGCTTCGAGCTCATTAGAACACTGAGATTTATGTAATACACAGCCATAACATTTGAGCTACTTTTCTATTGCTCTAATAAAATACCATGACCAAGTTAACTTATCGGTGAAAGCATTTAATTTGGCTGACATTTTCAGAGGGTCAGAGTTCATAATGACAGAGTGAAGGAACAGCTGAGAGCTCAAATCCTGCTCCATAGCCATGAGGCAGAGAGAAGGGGGGTGGGGAGAATACACTGGGAATTGCACAAGTCTTTTGAAACCTCACAGCCCATTGCAAGTAACACACTTCCTCCAACAAGGCCATACCCACCGATCATTCCCAAATATTTCCACCAATATGAGACCAAGTATTCAAACATATGAGCCTATGGAAGTCATTCTCATTCAAACCACCACACATAGCAAAAAAAAGATAATGTTGAATATAATTTTCAGCAAGGTTGAACATACTTCCATTCTGTCTTCTGGCTAACCCAGAGTCAAAGAAAAATACTTCCAGAAACTTTCACTTGGCAGATCTGCTTTAAGACATCTACCAAGTGAAGCACTGAGCATCCTCTAGCACATGCTAGATGCTGGGTTTTCTATGATAAATAACAGAGCTGACCCCAGTTCAGTGAGATCTGTCCACAGAAACACAGTCTTCCGGTGGGTTGCGCATATCTTTGAAAATTGTGGCTATTTGAAGATTACACAGTGCCTGGGATCCACTTCTAGTTTCTGAATTTCAGAGCTTGCGGGAGGGACAATGCCTTCAACACTTGCATGTAGTAGGGAAACCATAATTTAAAGTAGCTCAAGTGAAGGGCAGCTCTTTGATAGCCTCCTTCAGTCCATTAAAAGAAAGCATTGCTTGTTCCTTTTCCTTGTAGTAAAACAGAAGACAATCTTGTTTACAGTGTGGGTTCATACTACTTAATTAATCAATCTATTTATTTATCTATTTTTCAGTGAACAAGTGCCCTGGTGGCTTCCAAGTCACGTTAGCTTTCCTCCCCTTCCATTTCATGAACAAGTTAGCTTCACATGTTGGTTCCCCAACCTTTATCTGCTGTGACTTTTTCATAATGGTTGTAGTGGTCATTGATTTACTTATGTTTTCAAATGATCATTTATTAAAGTGCATTAATTAAAATCGTGCATGATAATCAAATTTGCAAAAAGCGATATGTAGGAAAAAACTGACATTCCGTCTTCTAAAGATGTTTTATATATATATGTTATTTACTTCCATGTATTATTTTAAAATGCAAATTCATATACTCTGCACATATTGGCTCTCTACACCCTTTGATTTAAATCTTAAAGATACCCATAGTGCAACACTCTTTTCAGAATCTTTGTTTTAAATGTGTCATAATATTCCATTCAATGGACTCACCTTATTTAACTCTATTATCTTACACAGATGCCCAGTTTTTCATTATTATAAGCAAAATGAGTACAGCTGTGTAGATCAAACTAAGAATGTACCAATTTCTATCTGGATAATTAGCAAGGCACAGGGATTTAAAATGTACTTTGAATGAATGCAACCATTCTTGCATCTCAGGAATAAATCACACTTGACCACAACAGATGATCATTTGCATATGTGTTGAATTCCATTTCCTAGTGAGGATTGACCCCACAGGCTCATGAGTTTAAACACTTGATCCTGCTGGCTCAGTTTGGGGAGGCTGGGGAGCCTTTAGTAGGTAGGGTCTGGCTAGAGGAAGTGGGCTTCTTCTGGAGGGCAGGCCTTGATGCTAGGGCCTGGCCTCACTTCTAGTAGGAGGTCTCTAATTTTAATGGGGAGCAAGGTGCTTATTAGCCTTGTCTTCAAGCTAAGTTTTAAAAACTTTAGCTGCCTACATGATGCCATATCATGTCAAAATTGTGTGGTTATCCTGAGCCCAGGGATATCATTTCTCCCCAGGCCATTTCCAGCTGTTTTCTAGAAATGGGTTCTATGAAGTCTTGAGGAAGGATTTTTTAGTAGATGGAATCAGTCCTTGAGTTGATGGCTAGAATGTTAGGAAGGGGAGAACTTGATTTGAGGGATAGAGCTGAGACGAGTGGATGACTGAAATGACAGGCCCCAGAGGGGAGCAGCTGTGGTTGGTTTCTTGTTAACATCTTTGCTCTTGTAAGAGGAGAAGTGATGTCCAGAAGCTGTGGTGAGGATGGTGAGAGTGTGCACCTGCCGACTTGTTGGTACATGGGAAGCAAACAGATGGGCGGCTTCTTCAGAGGCCTCTGAGGAAGGCGATACTGACACCCATCCAATAGATTGTTATTATCGCCTCTGATACACCAGGTCTTAGGTCTAATGCTGGGAAAGCAAAATTTCCAGGCTACTATACTCCTGGAAGTTGCACCCTTGTGAGCCAGCTGTCAATCAAGCCAAAGGGGGTCAGCGAAGGACAGGCAGATCTTTCTGGAGTTCGAGGGTGTGGAGAGATTAAATTACAGTGGAGAAGGGCTGGGATCAGAGGTAGAGGAGAGAGTACCGGCAGGCAGGGAGCAGTGAGGGTCGTGGCGAGGAAGCCTAAGATGTCCTTCTCCTTCCTTGACTCTGGCTTTAGTGGTGAATAGTACCTTGTACTTCTTTTTTTTCCCCCTGCACTGACTTTCTTTACTGTTTAGTTCACACCGTAGAATATGNTGTGTGTGTGTGTGTGTGTGTGTGTGTGTGTGTGATATTATCTTCAAGAGACCAGCCTAGATTGACAGTGGGCACTCATAGACTTAAACCTAATGTGTAAGACACATTAGGTCACCCTTAGCCAAGGTACAGGTGACATATAAATATACTTAAGACACATGTGTTGACAAAGCATGTTTTCCAGGTGGTGGCCAAGCCTATTGGCTGCCCTCTCAGGGCCACCTTTCCAGCATCCAGAGCTTAGGGAGGATGTCAAGGTCACAAGTCCCTGTGTGAAGTTTATATGAGGGAGATGCTAGGATTTGGATTCACTGTCACAATGAATGGTTCTTTCAGACCAAAACACCAAGTATCTTTTGGCCTAGTCAGGTCAACCTTAACAATAAACAGTTTGACCATTGCTCTGATGTGAGAAAGAATTAGTATTGGCTTTCTTACTCCTAAGCAGGCCAATGGTAATTAACAGCATGTTTTATTTATTTTTACTTTTTATTTCTTTTTGTTTTTCAAGGTAGGGTTTCTCTGACACCTGAGTGCTGGGATTAAAGGTGTGTGCCACCTCTGTGGGGCTGACTAGTTCACTTTTATTAATACTTCCAGGATCATAAGTTCAAGTGTCAGACACAAATTCAAACCTACAACTAACTTGTCCTAGTTTGCCGACTATTTCTGTGATAAACACCATGGCCAAAACTAACTCAGGGGAGAAAGGGTTTATTTGGCATAAAGGTTAGGAACCATCATCTATTCTAAGGGAAACAGGTAGGAACTCAAGGCAGGATCTTGGAGACAGGAACTGAAGTAGAGACCATGGAAGAATGCTGCTTACTGGTTTGTTCTCCATGGCTCCTCAGCTTGCTTTTTAAGTACAGCTCAGAGCCACCTGCCCATGGTGGTACTGCTCACAGTGGGCTAGGCCCTTTCACATCCATCATTATCATGAAATGCCCACAGGCTTGCCCTACAGGCCAATCTGATGGAAGCATTTTCTTAATTGCAAGGCCCTCTTCCCAGGTGTCTCTAGCTTGTGTCAATTTGATAAACACTCACTAGGCAAAAGATGAAAAACAAATTCGTGTGTCTAGTCCTTTCTCTTGGGGTTAAATGGAGTCATTGCTGTCTTCCTCTTCTCATACACACGGTTTCTGAGAGCCAGTGTGATGAAGGCCTTTGTCTTGGCACGTGAGCAATTAATTTAAAAACGTGTGTCATAATTTTATCTCTTTCTGTCTGGTGTAAACCAAATTACTTCCCCTGTGAGGTATGTGGGGACCACTGTGATTTCTGTGGTCTGTAGATGTGCCGTAGATGGTATGTGATAGGCACTCAAGGGCGTAGCTGCCTCAACGTGGCTGTACAAGGATCACCATGGGGGCCAGTCTACTGGAGGTCCGCTTCTACTTGGATATATGGGGGTCTCCTTTTCCTCTTCAGTGCTACTTCACTGTATGCTGTCAGTCAGTAGCCTCTTACCCCATCCCACCATGTATACCAATAACTAGGGGATGGTGGAGGCTAGGGAAACAATGGAGGAAGATTCTAGTTATGTCAGTAGAATCAGTTCCTGTGCTCTATGGAGGCTATGCAGAGGTCATGTTCTATTTAGTTCAAAGGTTAGTTTCTGACTTCTCAAAATTTGACGATGGTGATGGTGATTTAGCCAATACAGCACAGGGTAGAGCCGATTTGGGCTAGAATCTTACAGATCTGCCACTTTCTAACCCCATGAATGTTTTTAGCGCTTCTCCAGTATATTAAAGAAGACAATGGTGTCTAATTCAGAAGGTTGCTGGGATAAGACTCAAGAAGTGATCACTTTATTCATAAAATTATATTTACTATCAAAGAAGTCATTAGTAAGACAGTGAGCAATGGTGGCAAGGGAAGGCCCTAAAAACGCATCCCCCGAGCGTTGGAGAGTACTTGGTAGACGTGATAGGATCCTTCCCACCCAGGATGGCAGTTCTCACAACACAATCTTCTGTTTTGATTTCACCACGAAGGATCCTGGGGCATTCAAAGGACACATGACACAAATTGGAACTCTGCTGCCACAACTGTCCTCCAGTCTGCTGCTGTCACCCCAGAACACATTGGGGGCAAGCGTGAGCTGAGTGTGAGCCCTTCCTCAGAGAAGACAGGGTACTGTCACAGCTTAAGTTAGAGAGTGTCCACCCTGCCCGGATTCATATGTTGAAATCTAATCTCAATGCGGTAGCAAGAAGTGGTTATACCATGAGGGTAGAGCCCTTGTTAATAGAACTACTGCCCCCAACGAAAAGGCCTAAGGGCGTTTGGTCCTTCTACTAGGTGAAGACACGTAGAAGGTACATTCTTTTCGATGGATCGGCAATCCTCTACCTAACCTCCAGAACTGTGAGCAATATGTCTTGCTGTTTCTGAATTACCCAGTCTAAGATAATAAGAACTGGCAGGAACGGTGATGGAAAGATAAACACAGGGGCATCCATGAAGTGACAGCTATTGCCTGGACTGCCAAAGTAATTTTTAAGTATTTTAACTTTAAAGAGAATGGTTTTAATTTTAAAACTTGCCTCAAGGAGGGCAGTTGCTACAGATAAAAGTTAAGCCTGGCATCAACTTGAGTCCTGAACATTCCAGTCATTCCCGAGGTACACGGATACACAGAAGTAATGGGCTCTGACTCAATCTTACAGTTTCCTTGAATTCTGGAAGAGAAGCCAGCTGCACACTTTGGCTGATATGAATTTTCTGCCATGATTCTACCTCAAGGACCATCCTCTAGAAACTTCCCAAGAGGACATCAGGAATGATTGTTGGGGGAAAAAAAAATCCCTCTTCATTTTGGCAGCTATCCATGAATAGAGCTTGAAAGATGACTTCTAAGACAACAGTTTGGAGCTCCTGAAGCTTTGCTTGCGAGGTTCTTTTTCCTCCAAAACTTTCTTGTGAGTTCTTTTCTCCAAAACTTTGCAGCTGTCAAGAACAGGCTGGCATAAGACAAATGGTCTCAGTGTGCTGGCTCATCCAGTCCTTGGCCAGAGTCTGGCCAGAGGTCAATGACCATGTGTTCACTTGTCATCCTGCGGTGAAGGCAGGGGATGGAGCCAGCTCCACAGCTGGCATGATCAATCACCATCTGCATCCATTCATCAGCAAACTCCTGATGTTCAGTGCGTACTTAGAACTGGACCGAACAAGCTCTGAGGGTATAGAAAAGAGAGCTTCTTCCCCTGACCCAAACTTACAGTCAGAAGGGATAACACATAGGATCTACAGTGTGGTATGCCAAAAACCTGGCAGAGCACCTGCGAAGCAAGAGCATCCAGCCACGCTTGACCAAGAAGTGATGCTAAATTGTATGTTTCAGAACCATTATGAGCTGAATAGCACCCCAAAGGAAAAGATCCACAGAAGTCCTAAGTCCTGGCCCTACAGGTCTGTTTGGAATTGTTTTTTTTTTTTTTTTTACTGAGGTAATCATCAGGACAGGCTTTAGCCAACCATTACTGGAGTCTTGAAAGTGAAGTATGGCATAGGCCAAGAAACCACTAGAAGTCTATCCTCCCCAGTCCCTTTGCAGAGACAGGGCCTGTGCTAGCGTAGGATATACAGGAAGGTGCTGGTGAGACTGTGGTCATAGTCTAAGCTAGAGGATCTGGAGGGTGCCAGAGCCCCTTTGCCTCTGCTTGGTTTAAGCAGTTGTGTCTTTATCAGAATTCACACGAGACATAATCCATAATAAACCAGTGATGAGAAGCAGGACCTAGAAGAGATGCTTAGACCGTGTAGGATCCTCTATCCTGAGTAGATAAATTTATTAAAAGGCCACATGGGTGAGGCCCTCATTTCAGTCTCTTCTGACAGGAAAGTGAGCATCGGATCCCTTCTGGATGCACAGAAACGAGATGCCATCTTAGAATCAGACAACATCATCCTCTAGACCTAGCACCTTCCCAGACTCCAACACTATGAGAAACAGGAAATTTTGTTCGTCTCACAGAAGAGGAGGTGGAAGGAGTGTAAAAGCCAGAGGGGAAGGAGGACACCAGGAGAACAAGGTCCTCTAAATCATGAGCAAAGCTCCTATGAGCTCATAGCTTCCAAGGAAGCAAGCACGGGACCTGCACAGGTTTGCACCATATCTTCCGAGCATATGTCGTGGATTCTAGTTTAGCGTTTTCATGGGCTTCCTGAGAGTGAGACTGAGTGGCTCTCTGATTCTTGTGCCTTCTCTTGGGTTCTTTCTCTTCTGTTCATTTGTTTTGTGCAATTCCAATGTATTATTTTCTGTTTTATAATACTTTATTATTATCCTTTGGAAGCCTGTTTGTTTTATAATGAGAGATAGAAAGCAAGTGGATTGGGGTGGGATGGGAAGTAGGGAGGAGCTGGGAGGAGTAGTGGGAGGGGAGATCATAATCAGGATATTTTGTGTGAGAAAAAAATCTATTTTTCAATAAAAGGAAAAATAAAGAGAAATTTATGTTTGCTTATAAATTACCAAGTCTCAAGTATCTTGTCCTAGGATCAGGAAAGGATGAAGACATTCTTTTTTGGACTCAGCTGTTAACTAGACATTCCTGTTTTTCCAGAGGACCAGAGTTTGGTTCCTAGCACCATTGTTGGGCAGCTCACAACAACCCATCACTCCAGTTCCAGGAGATCCAGTGCCATTTTCTTGCCTCCACAGGCACTGCCTCCAGACATGTGGGACAATGACACATATACAGATACACTTTTTAAAGACCTCGTTTTCTTCTCCAGGGTAACCTCAGAGCCCTGGACTAGTCCTCCCAGATCCTGTTATCACAAAGGCCAGAGAGGAGGCTATCACTTCATCTCACGAGACGTCAGCCTGAGGGCACAGCCAGAAGTGTGTGCTTTATCATAACCTGTGATGTCACAATATTGTGATGTATAAGATGTCAGCCTGAGGGTCCAGCCAGAAGCGTGTGTTTTGTCATAATCAGTGGCACAGTTGACTTTTCTGTTGGGCAGCACTGCAGAGACCGAGTCACAAGCTTCACAAGCTCATGGTGAAGGGGGCACTGATACTCTTCAGGAGCTATGGCCTGAGCCAGGAATGTGTGAGGAGACCCAGCCTCAGGTCATTGCTAAAAAAACAGGGAGAGAGAACTTTGAGGGGATGCTGACGTAGGAGGGGCAGTGGTTTTGAATGGCTTGGGAACTAAGTGATGCTGGCAGTGTCTTCTGGAGTAGGGAAGACATGCAGGATCTGAGGCCCTGCTAAGCTCTAGCAGAGCTATAGCAAGTACTTCAGTTCCACGTAAAGGCTGCAGGGGCTTGACTTAGCTCTTCCCTGTTGTGGACAGAGTTACCTGTGACCTATGTGGAGAGGATGATGGGACTGAGGGTGACCTAAAGGTCCTCACCATACTGCCAACTGTAGGGGCTCCTTTAGTTTTTGCATGGCCAGTATTTAGAAGAGAATCTCTGGACCAAATCTACTGGACCATTGCTACCCATAGCTGAGGTGATAGATGAGAATCCTTGGACCATAGCTAATGGACCATTGCTACCAAGAGTTGAGGTGATAGGTGCATGCTTGTCCATACACCTGTCTTAGGGATGAACTAGTTAGCCAGTGTGTGCTAACAACTCCGCATTCAAAGGGTCCAGGGTCCACCTTCTTTATTCTGCTGATCTTCCCTGGACTTCAGTACTGTCACTGTAGAGACCGCCAATGTCATGGAACCACCCATGGGCTTGGAAAGCTCACCTGTCTGACCTGTTGGTGGACTTTCTCTGTTCTGCCAGTTAGCTCTGTCCCTCCAGCCAGCTCCCCAAAAAACCACACAGAGACTTATTACTAATTATAAATGCTCGGTCAATAGTTTAGGCTTGTTAGCTCTTACAACTTAAATTAACCCATATTTCCTATCTACACTCTAACACATGGCCATACCTTTTTTCAACAGGGCATGTTCATGTCCTGCTCACTCTATGTCTGACTGGTGACCCCATGACTCTGCCCTCCTTCTTCTCAGCATTCTCCCTGTCGGCTCTCCTGCCTACCCTCTTCCTGCCTAGCTATTCACCAGTTGGCTCTTTATTAAACCAATGAGAGTAATACATATTTACAGTGCACAAAAAGATTGTTCCATAGCACTGACTCAGATTTGCAGCCCAAATATCTTAACTCCGGGCTATGCTGTGCTTCTGTGTCCTCAGGGCCATCCTAAACTGGATCACCACCAGGAAGACTAGGGGGTAGTTACAGTAGGTGACAAGTACGTTGACCTCTCTGATGAAGTGCCTCCCAGCTGCCATTGTATTACTCTGCTAGTGTGGTTATTCATTCTCCTGCAGGAGGAGGATGCTCTGTTATCAATTCTGTAGGGAGGTCATGCTTTGAATGCGATCCCTTTCCATTCATCCTTCTTTTCCCAAACCAGATTGCGTTTCCTCCACTTAATGGCAGACCAGTTAGTTCCCCATTGGTCTTTTCCTGCCAGTTCCTTTCCAGTGGCTCCTGTGGCATTTGCTATGCCTCTCTGAGGCAATTCACCCACTTTCCTGCCAGACTGAGTTGGGCACCAGTGTTTCTTGCAGCAGCTTCACCAGGAGGGACTTACTCATTTCTTCTAACTGTGTGGATAAACTTTATTTTCTGATTAAGACCTGGAAGATGGCTACCTGCTGTGAGAGGGAAGAACTGGATTCTTGTTAGAAGATTCTCAGATGGTTAAAGGGAAAAGCTTTATCACTACAGATATCAGTTGACACCTACCCAGTAGGTAATAAGATCACAGGGCCCACTGCAGCCCAGAGAGTTACACAGCCTTGTTGTGACCTGCAGATTCTAGACAATGGGCCAAACAGGGGAAAAATGATAATGTAGTTTCTAATCAATGACCCCTTGTTGTAAGCAAGGCTGCCTGTTGGTTCCTGGCTGCTCAGCCCCAAAATAATGACACAGAAACTAATAATTAAATCACTACTTGACCCATTAACTCTAGCTTCTTATTGGCTAACACTTACATCATAATTTAACCCATTTCTATTAATCTGTGTATCACTATTTGGCTGTGGCTTATCAGCTAAAGTTCTGTCTGGCTCCAGTGGGGCAACATGGCTTCTCCCTGACTCTGCCTCCTTTCTCTCAGCATTCAGTTTCGTTGTCCCCACCTACCTAAGTTCTGCCCTATCAACAGGCCAAGGCAGTTTCTTTATTCACCAATGGTATTCACAGNCCTAAGTTCTGCCCTATCAACAGGCCAAGGCAGTTTCTTTATTCACCAATGGTATTCACAGCATACAGAGGGGAATCCCACATCAACCCCTTAATTCTAGTTGCCACTACTCCCAAACCTGTGTGTCCATCTGCTTCTTAGTCCTGGGAGCCCAGAGTCTACAGGGTGAATGAATCCCAGGAGCCTGTATGTGTTTTGTTGTCCTTTGAGACAGGGTCTCTCTGTGTAGCTGTGGCTGGGCTAGAACTCAATAGATAGACCTGTTGTGGAATATTATTTTAACGGGGCAAAGATGTGTTACATTTGTTTATGCTGCAGAATATTACTTTAACTGTGTAAAGGTGTGTTACATTTGTTTATGCTACATTTGTTTAATGAGATAAGGATGTGTGTTTAATTATGTAAAGCTAGATTGTGTCTGTTTCACCTTGCCTTCCCAATCACCTAATTGGTCTAATAAAGAGCTGAACACAGGAGAAATTTTGTATTCAAGTCAGAACAGGCTTTCACAAAGGCCAAACTGGAGTGGGCATTTTATCAATTGAGGTTTTCTCTTCCCAGATGATTCTAGCTTGTGCCAAGCTGACCAAAGACTAGACAGCAATAGCACACATAGTGACATGTTTGCATCATCTGTGCACACCCTCCTCTATTCTTTCAATAACAGCTGGTCTATTTGCAATATACAATATAAATGCTATATAAACAATTGTTCTAGTATATTGTTTAGGGAGAAAAATCATAAGAAGAAAGAATGTACATGTTCAATATGGGCCATTACCCAATCCCCCCAGAATATTTCATATCTGTAGTTTGTTATGCTTGGGGAATTCATGGAGGCTGAACTCTTGGATGTGGAGGAAGGACCTACACTACTATGGGAACCATAGAAGAGCATTACTCATTTTTGCTGAGGCTGAAGAGACCAGAGAAGACTTCCCATGGGTCAAAGCCTTGACTGGAGCTTTGAAGGATGGTAGAGAGGTGTCAAGGAGTACAAAGACATTTTGAGGAGAAGGGACATAGGTGAAAGGCAGGAAGGCACAGAGTCTCGTGGTCTGTTTGGAATCACCAGTGATGCCTTGAGGAGAGCAATGCCAAGCGGTAGGCATTGCAAGAGATGCATTTGAAGGCCGAGGAAGGGCTGTCTGGGATAAACCTGAAGGGCCTTAGAGCACTTAAGCAAAAGAGTGTGGGGTGGTTAAAGGGAGAAGGGGTTATAGGTAGGGACCCAACTGCATAGTGGACAGAGAGCTGAATGAACAGAAGAATTGTAATCTGGTGGATACCCCGCATTAGGATAGAGACTCCATACACGCATGCCTGAGCCAAGAGGCAGGCTGGAAGTTAAATGGCCTCTCACAGCAAGTTCTGCACCATCTCCACTGCCCGCCTAGCTTTGATTATTGCTACAGCACATGCATATCCAGGAAGGGATTGTACATACGTATTTCCCAGTGGCAACTGCTAAGCCAAGGGGAAAAGAACATTGGCATTTCTTAAAGAAGTGATTGAGATTCTAAAGCCACCCTGGAGAATGTACAGTAAATATTGGACAGCTTGGATGATCCTTCCTGCTTGTTGGCATGAAAGTGCAGATCAGATTCACTTGCCTGTGACACAGTTTTTAATTAAGTGTTTATAATGAGACACTGATAGTCACTTTAGAGGCCTTTTTGGTCCTCCAGGGAGGAAACATAAAGGGAGGGGATTTCTGCAATTCTAGAGAAATTAATGCCTAAACAGATTCAGTGTGCATTTAGGAAAACCCCACAGGAGCATGCACTTTGTGCGGTGAGACTTGTCACAAACATTAAAACCGAATGCAGTGGGGGATGTGGGACTGTGTGCAGGCTCAACGTTCTCACTTCTGGGTATCTCTGTGGGAAAGCAACATCAATATTGATGAAAAAATTAGGATCAGTTTCAAGGTAATTAACTTCCATTTCGTTTTTAGAAACACCATGTTAAAGTAAATAGCCAATGTGTCCTCAAAGCAACGGAACTAAAGATCAACTGTCATGGCGCAAATGACCTGTGTTCCTTATGGAGCTATCAAACTCAGTTGGAGGCTCAACCCTAGGTCTACAGTGACAGGGTTAGCTAGTTGCACAGAGACCTGTCCCAGCTAGACTCACTTGTGTTTGTAATTGCAAAGAAGACATGTTACACAGCAGCCAAATTTTCTCCTTTTTGTTTTCTTTCTTTAAGTGCCTGCCTGATTTTGTACTCCCATTCATACTGCTATTTCTACATGTGTTGCTATCTCTCAAGCAAAGGGCTTAAACCAGGCCTGGTGGCTGCAGTCCATGTACCCCAGAGGTTGAGGCAAGATCACCAGTTTAAGGCCAGCCTAGACAACACAGGGAGACCTTGTCTGAAGTCTACACATGTTCCTTACAAAAGAGCTGGTATTGCTGTGTAATATTTGCTTTCTTTTATGCTCAATGTTTTACCATTAACAATTTCAGATATGGGGGCTGGAGAGACGGCTCAGTGGTTAAGAGCACTGACTTCTCTTCCAGAGGACCTGGGTTCAATTCCCGGAACCCACATGACAAGTTACAACTCTCCGTAAGTTCCAGTTCCAGGGAACCCGATGCCCATGGCAAAAACCAATGCACATAAAAACAAACAGACAAACAAATAAATGAATGATTTCATCTGTAGGTGGCTTAATAATGCTGGTTCAAGTCTCTTTCACTGCCACCTGTGTTTATGAAGTCCCAAGGTCAAAAACAAAAGAAAAAGCACCACTAACAGAACCTGCTTTTCTAAAGTCTTTAAATAGACAAGTAAAAATTGTATGAATTTATGATGTACAATGCATTTTGGCTCATGCATAGAATGGTTATAAAGTAATTACCATATATGTGATGTCACTTTTAGCCATTTTCTGTCACTGTAACAAAACACCTCAGATGATCAAGCTATAGAGGAAGAGCTGAGAGTTAGCACGCAATCCTGTAACCCCATAACATCAGCACTGGGAAGGCAGAAGGACAAGGATTGGCCGACAAAGTAAGGTCCTACATGAAAAAAAATTAAAACTAAGAAAGAGATCTATTTTGCCTTTTTGTTTCAAAAGTCCCAGTCCATAGTCCTTGAGCCTATTGCTTTGGGGTTGGAATAAAGAAGTAAATCATGGTAGAAACATATACTGGAGGAAGTCAGCTTGGGGTAGGCAATCATAGGGAACAGCATGGTAATCTGGGGTACCACTTGGCTTGGGTAACTAGACACTCTTCACCTAATGATGTACTTAAATAGCCTAACCTGCTGGTGCCCTGGGACTCCCACCTGCTTCAGGTTGCACATACACTTGCTTTAAACGCTGAACATCAACCACTGCCCTTAGCAACCCCCTGCTAATGCTTTGTTTCTATTCAAACATCCTAAAAGCAAGGGAGCTGGTCCAATCCAAGTCTAGACTGTTTGGAGTGTGTGCATAAGAAGGTAACTTCATGGAGAACCCCCTATTTGCTGTCATATGCATATGCATGCTTGGGGGTTCATAGTACTAAACCAGGTTCACGATAGGGAAAAACATTACAGTAGACAAAGCTTGTGCGTCCTTGTCTGTCAGGCAAAGCAGAGATGCACTGAAGCGTCGTCACCCACAGCACTCAGCTTCTCCTTCTCCAGACCCTCTGAGGTGAAGGCCAAGCGGTGACAGGGCTTCTTGAGTCCTCCCTCAAGTCTCTCAGTGCCTTCTCTGGCAGCGGATCTGACTTGTACTTTCTCTTGGCTTTTTAACAAAACTTCCTGCACTTTATTATCTGTGTATGGTTCTTCAGTTGTTTTGACAAGAAAATCACAAACCTGGAGACAAACAGAGAACCCCAGTGAGAACAGTATCTCATGGGAACAGGGAAGAAAAGAGAGACAGGGAGGAGCTGTGATCCCAATGTCATCTCCCAGGGCAGGGCAAACCCTTATCTCACCCTCACCTCTTAAAGGGAGCAGATAGAACTCGGGTCTCCAGCCTCTAACACTTGGGCATTTGGGAACACTGCATGTCTGCCTGTTGAAGCAATGCACCATTGCTCTTTTCATGTTAAGAACATTTAAGCTACCCTCTTGCCAGTCTTCTCAAGCACACAATGGGCCATGATTAAGATAGTTTGCAATATTTGTCTTCTCATCTCTACTTAGATTGCATATTCTTTGAGAGTTTCACTTTTTAATTTTCCAAAAAAGTTACTTGGGTCTTAAGCCCCAGAGTATTGAGTTAAAAATATTCTTTCTGTTTTGTCTTTGTACTCTCATAACCTGTTCACAAAGAATTGAGGAAGAGTGATTTCATTTTCTCCTGTGCCCTTCCTATTTTCTTCTTTTCCTTATTTTTTTGTTTTATTATGGATACTGTGTTTCCATGTTTCAGCTTCATTTGCTAATTTTTATACTCTGTTGTCTTCCATTTGATTCATGGTATGCTCATATTAGCTCAAATAAGATATATGTTCTCATTATTATTTATAGAAAATGAGGAGCCAGAATCAGACACTGCATGTATTACAAGCATTTCCTTAATTAATATTTAGTGATTATTGAAGTTATTATGTGACAGACTTTTTTGTTTTATGACAACTCTTGTATAAAAATTACCTCATATTTCTCAAATTAGAGTAAATTTATATTCTTCTGGGTATAAAAGGAATAATCACTGTGCAATAGGAGCTTCATTAGGAGTCAAACCTCGAGTCTTGTTTATTTAAAAAAAATTACATTGTGCTCTGATAGTTTACAGGCAGGTAGGGAACTAAATCAAATGGATATATGATTTTGATGTTCCCTTTGAAGACAAGATTATTAAATGAAAAATACAAAATTAGTTAGTGAATTAGTTCAAGAAATCACAGAAAAAATGTAGACTTTTCAAAAGCTAATAAAAAATTCCAACAAACATCACAAAATATATACCTGACCCCTTGTTAGAGTATTATCTCCCTACATTTTGGCTGTAATTTTGTATTGTAGACTATTATTTTAACTAGGCAAATGTGTGTTACATTTGTTTATACTGCAGAATATTACATTAACTGTGTAAAGGTGTGTTACTTTTGTTTAATGATGTAAGGTTGTGTATTTAATGATGTAAAGATGTGGTGTGTTTGTTTCGCCTTGTCTGCCTAAGGCACCTGATTGGTCTAATGAAGAGCTGAATGGCCAATAGCTAGACAGAAGAAAGGATAGGCAGGGCTAGCAGGAAGAGAGAATAAATAGGAGGAGAAATCTAGCCTCCTAAAGGAAAAGGATTGAGAGAAGAAGGAGGAGGATAATTAGGGACACACTTGGGCCAAAGCCAGGCAGCTGTCAACCACCCAGACATAGAGACAGCAAGAAAGTAAGAAAAGGTAAAAACCCCTGAGCCAAAAGGTAGATAAAGAGAAACAGGTTCATTTAAGTTTAGGCTGAGCATCTAAAACTAATAATAAGTCTCTGTGTCATGGTTTGGGAGCTGGTTGGTGGCACAAAAGAAAAAGCCTGGTACAATTCTGTTTTTGTTTGTTGAGACAGGGTTTCTCTGTGTAGCCCTGGCTGTCCTGGAACTTACTCTGTAGACCAGGCTGCCCTTGAACTAAGAGATCAACCTATCTCTGCCTCCTGAGTGCTGGTATTAAAGGCGTGTGACACCACCACCTGGGTTTTTTACCATCTTTTTCTAGGACAATTTTGAGGTTATTTTCTACAACAGGAATAACAGGACAGTTCTGTAGCTTCTCTCTTCCATTGTCGATGAAAGCATATTGTTATTGTTGTTGTTCTTGCTATTGCTGTTGTTGTCATTACTAATGGCTTAGAAAGGCTTCCTGCACTCATTTTGATACAGCCCTCAGGAGCACGCAGATGGGTTCTTCTTTTGCATCCCTCTGCAATCCACTATACGCCAGGAGTTTTGTGCAGTTTTAAGAACTTTGGCCATGGGTGGAGGTGGGAACCTTAGGATGATATTATTTGACACCAGCACTGCTGTTTACCAGATATTCTTAACTCTTGGTTGTTCAAATGTGTCAGGAAAAGATGAGACTCCCAAATATTTTCAAGCCAGAATTTTTTTTGTCAATCTGCTATACTTGGAACAACTTTTTTTTTTAATGAATTTAGCCAGTTTCCTTGACCATTGATGTCTCTTAGGCTTTAATGTGTCTAATAAAGTCTTCACAGCACAATGAATGGACTCTGTTCTCTCGTTTTGACTCTGTATGGCAGAGCACTGAGAAGCCAAGCTACCTTTCCAAGCTTGGTTTCCTCGGTGAGCAGGAGGAGGTGGCTTTGCCCCTGGCTGCAACGCATCTTTATGCAGCAGCATCTTCTCAGTAGTGCCATGGCTAGCTGGTGAAGGAAATCCGTTCTGAAAACAGGGACATGTGTTATCGGGATAAAGTACTTCCTAAAGGCAATGGTGGCTATTTCTCTATGGGTTACCTAAAATGAATGAAAGGGGAGAAAGGAACAGAAAAGTTGGCAAAACCATTTATTGCAACTTCTACAACTTTCCTATCATTAAAGCAGTCATCACGCCATGATGCTTCCATTGGTCAGCTGTGTACACTGTGGGATGAGCAAAGGCTTTGGAACGAACTCCTGGTTCTATTGTAAATCACTGTATGATATTAGGAAAGGGGTTTAAGCCTCTAGAAGCCTTAGCCACTGTGTGGACAACTGGAAGGCTGGAGGCTTGTTGCTGGAAAATCAGAGCAGTGTTGCTAGTTAGTCATCTGGCACACTCATTGCACTCGTGTGATGACTAGAGATGTGCTGTCATTCACGCTAACCTGGAGGACTTTGCACTTAAACAAATGTAACATGGCAGCCATCTGTGCCTTATTGTTGCAAAGTAGAACCCGAACAAAGCAAGTCATTGGTGTATCTGGTAGGATATGAGACCTATGGAGCTGAAAAGACAACAATAAAAATTGTACTTATTTGTTAATATAATATCTTATGAGAGTTAATTTCATGTATCACATTGACTAGGTCCATAGTATTCGGGTATTTGGTCAAACAGCAATTTCGATATTGCAAATGGTTTTAGGATGAAATTAACATTCAAATAAGTGGAATTTGAGTAAGGCAGATTACTGGTCACAATGTATCCAGGCCTCATGGAATTAGGAAAGAACTCACTTCCTGCATGAAGAAGGACCCTCTCCACACAGCCTTTGGTCTTCAGCTGCTGTATCAGTGCCTTCTGGTTCCACAGCTGTGGGTCTGCCATGTAGATTCTGCACTTGTCAGCTCCCACACTTTTGTGAGCCTGTTTCTAAAAATAGATACCAGCCTCTTTCTCACACTGTCTCTCTCTTCGTCTTCTTGGTTCTGCTTGCCTGAGAGCCCTAATCAACACTAATAAATGTTTTGGGCAACAATGACTATAAATCTGTATGAATCCTTGTGTTCATACAAAGGCGTTCAGTTTGGTTGGCGCCTTTGCCTCTCTTTGTCTCCCTCTCCTCCTTCTCTCTCTCTGTCTTCTCCTCCTGTGTGTGTGTGTATGGTGTGTGTGTGGTGTGTATGTGTCAGTGTGTGTGTCGGTGTGTGTGTGTGTATGGTGTGTGTGTGGTGTGTATGTGTCAGTGTGTGTGTCGGTGTGTGTGTGTGTGTGTATGGTGTGTGTGGTGTGTATGTGTCAGTGTATGTGTCAGTGTGTGCCTGTGTGGTGTGTGTTTGTGTGGTGTGTGTCTGTGTCGGTGTGTGTGTGTGTCGGTGTGTGTGTGTCGGTGAGGGTATGTAAGTCAGTATTGGTGTATACATGTGCCTTTTGAGGCCTTGAATTTCTTCTTAAATCTCTTTAACCTTTTTTTAAAGAAAGGCTCTCCCCGAATGAAGGAACTCACCATGGAAAGTAGCAGCCCCAGGAACTCTCCGGAATCTACTTCCCAGCTCTGGGGTGACAGGCACATACAACCGTTATGCAGAGATTTCTATATGTGTGCTGAAGGTGCCACCTTAGGCCCCCATACTGGTACAACAACTGCTTTGTCAAACGAGCCACTTCTTCAGCTCCGAGTTTTCTTCAGTTTGGCCTTATTCTGATATTAAGGGTTTTTGAGAGTCAAATACTTATTATCTTTGCTGAGTATTTGACCCCTGTCTTAAGGATGATCAGTAAAAACCATGAAAATAAGAAGTATTTGGGTAATGTAGGTATGTATGTATAAAACGTATTTATATGCAGTAGTTATAGCAGACTTCTGTAATAATCGTCTGCTTTAGAACTGAAAGAGTAACGAGGAAAACAACAGCAGGGATTTACTCATTCTGTGCTGGGCTAAGCATGCTACAGCGTTCATCTCGTATGAGCTCACAGCAACTCCTGCTAAATCCTGTTTACAGTCCAGCCCTGCATGGAACACCACCAGCAAATGACTAGCCAGAACTTGAAACCTGCTCAGCTGATTCCAAAAACCCCTGCACTTTGTCTCCCATAAAAAAAAAATGTGTTTTCTCATCCCCACCCCCAGTGGGCAAGACAGCTCTCAGAGCCTTTTGTAGCATGGGTCTTGTGCTAACGTTGTATTTCTGGAACTCAGCTAAAGTCTAGGACTCAATTAGGACAGCGATAGATCAAGTCACCAGGCTGCAGGACTAGAGCATTGTCCCTCCTGTGCTGGAGTCTCATTTATGACCATTAATATTGAAGGGGATGGAATGTATCTTTAAATCAGTCATCAATTTCCCCTGCCTTCACATTTGCTGCAGAACAACTCCTGGGAACATTCAAGGTAACTGGAAAAGTCAGGGAACAGTGGAGGCTCTGTAGGGCTCCTGGAGAACCCCTCCTTCTCCCTTGTCTCATGGAGGAAACCAAGGCAGACATTAAATCATTTGCTCACAGGTCTGTAGGATGCAGAGCATCCAAAGTTTAAGATGCACAAGGCTTCATTGGGAACCTTGTTAAGGAGCAGATTCTGGCTCTGTAGGAGCGAACTGGCGCCTGCAGTCTGTTTATTACAAACTTCCAGGCAAAGGTGATGCTGCCATCCAGGGGCTGCCCTGGGGGAAGTGTAAAGAAAGCCAATAACAGGTGGACTAGTGGCAAGGATTGAAGTGAATTACTTTGGATTTTTTCTGTTTTTCTTTCTTTTTTTTTTTTCAAACATGGCTGGCATTGAACAATCATCCTCCCTGCTTAAGTCTCCCAAGTCCTGGGATTACAGTCATGACTCACTTTTGTCTTGACAACCGTGTCTTATCAGGCCCCAGGTAATGATCTATATTGTGTTTATTAATATTTAGACGAACTGTTAATGTGTTAATTTATCTATTATGACATGGTTTTGTAATATTTGAAATAATGTCATCATTAACTACAATTGAAACCATGTCACAGGTATCAAATATTTTGACAGGCTCTTTATGGAAGTCAGTGTGGCAGTTTCTGCGAAAATTGGAAGTAGAGCTCCCATATGACTCAGCTCTACTACTCCTGGGCATACTCGTAGGACTCCATGTCTTAGCACAGAAATAATTAGTGTTTATGTCTGTTGCTGCTCTATTCACAACAGCAGGGAAATGAAGCAGCCCAGAAGACAGACAATGAAAAGTGGTTACAAAAAGACATATATGGCAATAACACAAGCTGAAAAGGACATTTACAGGAAAGCATATGGATCTGGAAATTATTAACTGAGGTAACCTGGAATCACACAAATAGAACATGTTTTTTTCTCATATGCAGACCCTAACTTTATTTTTTATTTTTTGCTGTGTCTGTGTGCGTGCGTGTGTGTGTGTGTGTGTGTGTGTGTGTGTGTGAGAGAGAGAGAG
>LOEQ01000084.1:198223-212147 GCA_001685075.1 Bramus lutescens | reverse complement strand
GTAGCCCTGCTGGAGACAGACGCAGAACTTTAGCCCGTAAGCCATAGCCACATGGCAATTCACAGATTAATAGAAATGGGTTAAATTAATACGTAAGAGTTAGTCAATAAGAAGCTAAAGCAAAGCAGTGATTGAATTAATACAGTTTCTCTGTGATTATTTTGGGTCTAAGCTAGCCGGGCGGCTGGGAACCAACAAGTGGCCCTCACCCCCTCCAACATCAGTTCATGCATTAGCGATAAATCCTGGCCAGTGGCTCCTCAAACTGCCCAAGTCACACTGTCACCCATATTCAGAGGGCCTAGTTCAGTCATATGCAGGGTCCCCAGCTACCAGTTCAGAGACAGTGAGCTCCCAGTAGCAAAGGTCAGCTGTTTCTGTGGGTTTCCCCATCATGGCCTTGATCCCTTTGCTCATATTACTGCTCCTCCCTCGCTATGGCTGGATTCTGGGAGCTTGGTCCAGTGCTTAGCTGTGGATCTCTGTATCTGTTTCCTTCAGTTACTAGATGAAGATTCTATGATGACAATTAAGGCAGTTACCAGTCTGATTACAAGGGCCAGTTCAGGCATCCTCTCCACTAATGTTTAGGGTCTTAGCTGGGGTCATCCTTGTAGATTTCTGGGAATTTCCCTAGCACCAGGATTTTCCATAACCCCATAATGGCTCCCTCTTTCAAGGTATCTCTTTCTTTGCTCTCCTTCTCTGTCCTTCCCTCCCATCCCCCACAACTCCACCATCCCATTCCCTCAAATTCTTTTCCCTGCTCCTCTTCTCTCCTCCCCAATTAATGGCAATGATGGCACATGCCTTTAATCCCAGCACTTGGGAGGCAGAGGCAGGTAGATTTCAGGGAGTTCAAGGCCAGCCTGGTCTACAAAGTGAGTTCCAGGACAGCCAGAACTGTTACACCCAGAAAAACCCTGCCTCTAAAAACCAAAAGAAAAAAATGGAAAGATAAAGTGCATATCAATCATATCAATAGTTCTGTATTCCATCACTCTGCCCTGTGAGCCTTTCCCACCCCTCCCCCACTACTGGAGCAATAGCTATCTTTCCTGTACAAGTGTATGTTGGCTGTTTCTTCACAAAGTAGATATTCAAAATAAAGGAAAAGCGGTTGTCAAAAGAGTGGACTATATGATATTTGATGTTACTATTTCACCTTGCATCATGAAATGACAGAGTGCTATTAGAGTAATGGACACTCTCCATTGGATGCACCCACAGTTAGGACACTCTTTCTATTCAGGGTTCCCACAGGGTGGATAAGTAGGCACTTCTATATATGCAAGACTGAAAAAGACTCACCGAAGCCAAGAGCCAAGAATAAATGTTGAAGAACCTACTCCCAAGAATGCATTCTAAATTCTACTCAAGGAGCAGATGCTTCCAACAACTCTCTAAAATAAGCCTTTTTTTTTCAACCAAAGATACACAAAGAGTGATATGCAGTCTCATCCCCGAGCAGCAAGACAGTGTCAGAATCTATCGAAGACGTCGTTTGTTTTCCCATTATATTTCCTTTCTGACTTGGCAGTTTTTGTTGGCCTCGCTTTAGATGATTTATTCGTTTTTATTTTATGTTTATAATTGTTTGTCTGCATTCTTGTATGTATATTGTAAGTGTGTGTAGTGTCCCCAGAGGCCAAAAGAGGGTGTTGGATTCTCTGGAATGGGAGACATTTGTAGGCCTCCATGTGGGTGCTGGGAACCAAACCTGGGTCCATTGGAAGAACAGCAGGTGCTCGTGACTCCTGGGTCACTTCCCAAGCCCCCTGCAGTTATTTATGTAATATGTGTATGTCTCTATGTACATGTGGCACATGTATAGCAGACACATATGCCTTGGCACACATGTGGAAGTCAGAGGACTGTTCGATATAATTTTAAGATTATAATGACATCATTACTCCCTTCCCTTTCCTCCTGTCAATCCCTCTCACTCAAATTAATGGTTTCTTTTTCTTGAATTGTTATGTGTATGTTTGTGTGTGTGTGAATGTCTGAAAATGCAACCTCCTCAGTCCATATAATATATATGTTTTCAGAACCCATCATTGGATAATCAATTGTTGTGCTTTTCTTTGACGAAGGCTGTTTCTCCTGCTCTCAGACTTCCTTAGTTGTTTGTAGTGCTTTGTCTAGGGTTGAGGCCTCATGAGCTTTCCCCATCCATGTTATCCTGTTTATTGGGATTGTCCTTGTTCAGCTCATGTTTAGGCGGCCATGTTGGTGAGACTTCATGAGTAAAGCTTCTATGACATTTCTACAGGACACAACCTCACGGCAAACTTCCTGACCCTCTGTACAGCCTTTCTGTTTCTTCTTCAATGATCCCCAAGCCTTAGGTGCAAGGGTTGTGTTGTAGATGTGTCTCTTGGCACTGGTCTTCACAACTCTGCATTTTTATTGGCTATGGCTTTCTGTGATGGTCTCCATCTGTTGCAAAGAGAAGTTCCCCCATGAAAGGTGAGACTGCACATGCACATACCTGTGGGTATAAGGATAAACACTATGAATGAGGTTAGCGGTTATGTTGGTTTCGTAAAGTGGCAGCTGTGGGCTCTCCTTCAAGATGCAGGACTTCCCTAGCCCTGGGCAGCTGGCTAGGTTTCCAATACCAGGCACGATCTTTTTTCATGCTGACCAAGTCCTGCATCCAATTAGAGAGGTGTTGGTTACTGCCAAGTTACACATGACACTATTGAACCCTTAGGGTCATTGTGCTACTCTGGTTGTTTTTGTGGTATAGACATCCTAGTTGGATAGGACGACTGGTCGCTTCCTTAATTTGGAAGTTTGAATGCCACTTTTTGGTACCACTGAAGCTAGTTCCCAGGGAGGAGGCTTTTAATCAGGTCCAGTCTAGGTCAGAGGATGACTTTGGGGAGTCAGTTCTCTCCTTCCACCTCATGGGACCTTGACATTGAACTCGGGTAGTCAGGTTTGACTTCAAGTGCTTTTACCTGCAAATCATTTTGCTAGTCCAAGTGCCCCTTTATTGATGTGCCTGTTCGCATATTTTACAGCCCTAGTTACAGGGTGTCCTTGTTATGCCTTCATGAAGCTGTCTACCCTGGTAGGCAATAAGATACCTGAGAGCAAAGAGCTCTGCTTTCATCCTTCTTTTCCTAGGACATAGTAGGTGCTCATTGCTGTTGTTGCTGCTACTGAGTTCAATGAGATTTAGCAAAAGAGTAAAATTATTTTCCTCAGCAAGCACTTGTTTTCCAGACTCCATCCCAATATACTTGCAACTCAAAGGTGTGATTAAAAAAAAAACCAACAACAACAACAAAAAACAGAGATTGAATTAAATTGAATGCTTTGTGAAAATGCTTTCCTGTACAGGTGGAAACAAAACCCAGATGGCAAAAACATGATCCTAGGTGTTCTTGAAGCAATGAAATGTGTGTCATGATTGGACAGACCTCTCAGAAAATAAATAAAACTCCAGACCTCCTAATGAAGCCATAAGCGCACAGGGGGATGACGAAGGAGATCATTATCATCCTGGTATTTTTAGAAGTTCTTTGGTGACAGGTCGGGCTTTAGAGAATTGGAAAACGATAAAAATAATCTTGTTATTCCACAAAGGAGGCTCTATATATATCAGGCCAATTTTGAGCACTGGCTGAGAATGTTGAGAAAATATTTTTAAGTGTTGGTAAAATGATAGGCTTTGGGGTAGCCCTGCTGTGTAAAAGATTCATCTTGAGGGAGACAAGGAATTTTTGCAATGTGGGTGTCACAGCAGAGAGTGGCAACTGGGTTTGCTTCCCAAAATTTCAAGATAAGAGTCCATGTGGAAGAATTTCATGAGCTGTAGATAGCTAAAAGTTGCCTGTTAGACCTTTACGTGGTACCCAAGGAGGCTCCCTGCATAGTGGCCTTGCTATCCAGACCTGAAGTACCTGTCTCCTAACTGCATTTTAGGCCAG
Organism: Bramus lutescens; assembly: GCA_001685075.1. NCBI lineage: Eukaryota > Metazoa > Chordata > Mammalia > Rodentia > Cricetidae > Bramus > Bramus lutescens. Next base: position 208,203 of record LOEQ01000084.1, on the reverse strand, counting down.
GGGATTCTAGAATTCTCTCATATATTCCATCAGTAGCTGTTGTAATAATGTCCCACAATTCTGCAGGACTCGGGCTTTGGGTTCCAGGAAGAAATGGCCCTTATTTGAGAAGGTTGCTTCTGTATATACCCAACCATCATACTCCCTTAATTACTTAGGGTTAGTCATAAGTGAAGTAGGACAAAAATGATGTTGTAAATATTTTATTGAATATCTACTCAAGACATTTGGGCTAAGCTTATATATCTGACCTACAAAAAGGAGGAAGAGGAAGAAACCCACAATTATTCTAAGCATGACAGTTTCTTTCTCATTCAAAATATAAGTCTAATGAAAATGAGTCCCAGGAAATTTTTGTTAGTGTCTCTTTTCTTAATATTTTTTGTTGTCTTTTTATTTCTTGTTTTCCCTGTCTGAATTTGAGTCTTTAAAAGCATTCTGACTATGTCTCATTTGAGTAGTTTTTATCAAAGAGACTTTCTGTATTTTGGGGGAGAGGGGATGGGAGTGAGTTCTAGGTATCCTGAGTCTATTTCACTGGGTAGTAAAACCATGATAAAGTTGGCCTTACTGAGACCTGTGAGACTTGGCTATAAAGTTGAAGCAATATTAAAACATAAAATTGAGAGATAGGTAGGGAGCTAAGAAAAAAATATGGCAGATTTATACACTAGAACTATAAGACTGTAGCCTGCCATGTAGGCATCACTATATATGAAGGGCATGAGGTGCTACTTCCACAAGAAGATTTGAGGACTCTGGTTCATTTGTTCTGAAGCAGTTATGGCATAAGTTTACCTGCCACAGGGTCCACAGAGTCTTTCATCTGTGTTTCAGTTGTGTAGACTTAGTCGTTACAGCCTCTTGAAAATGCAAATGTGAAACTGGAGGAAAACCACAACAATACATGCAAATGGTGCTGTCGGCTCAATCAGCAATCTGTTGTGACTTGGAGAGGACGAGGAAGGAAAACAAGTCCTAAAGGGCAATGCTGTTGAATTTCAGCCAGGGGAGCGGCCATGGAGCCCATACCTGGGTGGGTAGCTTCGGGGAGGAAAACTGAGGACGCATGAAGATGGAAGGGAAAAGATGGAGACCAGCAAGGCTAAATGAAGGTTTTGTGAGGTTGGAAGGGCCACTTTGGCAGTTACTTGTAATAGGCAATATTTTCATCAAGAATTTACATAAGCTTTTACCAGTGTCCTTGGAGTTTCTACAAGCCAAGAATTCTATTATTGTGAAACACTTTCATTAAAGATTCTGTAGCCTTGTGCACCAAAAATGAATTCATTGTAGGCAGCCTATGTGGGCCAGCACTCTCTGGAAAGGCAGATGGTTTTTCTGGCAGGCATCAGTGGAATCCCATCTAGAACATTCCCTGGGTTTCCCTCCTCCTGAAGACCACTTGTCCTGGAAGCGTTCCTCTTCCTACAGTATGAATAAGAAATGCAGGAGTAGCCCTCGCCATGATGTGGAGCTTGCAAAAGATGTCAAGACAGAAAACAGATACTGCTGTGGGTCCCCAGTGGTTGTACCCAGTGCCTTCCAGATGTTATACACTAAGTTGGTACTAATTGGCAAGGTAAGTCTTCTGGGTCCTTTAATGAGAACCTTGGTGAGTGTCCTCTTAGACCACTGGTAGCTACAGTTTCTGACCTCCATCAGATTCCTCAAAGTGTTAGCCTCTAATGGAGGGCATTGCATTTCCAGACATCCCAGCCCTTGAAAAGAACCTCTTTTCCACTTTTTCCTATGTGACCTCACACCTCAGGTTCAGGGAGATGAACTGAATGAGTCCGTATGTTCAAATGCATTGTGGTAATCTGAAGCCCATGTCTCTCACGACAGTTAATTAGTTTCACTGAATCTCATCTTTGAGATGTGGAAGATTGAAATAATTATTTAATAGAGATGTTGAGAAGACAAAATAAGGTCAAGAGTGAAAACTTGATATTTATCAAAATAATGTTCAAGAGGTTCCCAGTGGCCTGACTGCCTTCTGATAAAATAATAGCTTGGGTATATGCCAGAATTTCTGGAAGGCAAATTTCCAGGGCTCTTGCAGGGTGAGAGGAGCTTCAGGAGCAGCTTATGTGACTTTCAGACATGAAGTGTGCCTTCAAAGTCATCCTGCCCAGACATACTTTGAACTTTTTAAAACTTAGAATTAGTTTTCTTAAAGAAATAATGAGGATATAGTTTTAAAACAAATACTTCTAATAAAAAACAAGTTTCTTACACAATTGCTCCTCAAATCAAACAAGAGGTGATGACTTGACAGATTCAGTTTTATTTGTTATCCAGCATCTATCACTTAATATTAACATAGGCATTTTCTTCATTGCATCTAGCGCCTTTCTCTCCTCCCAAAGCAGTCATCACTCTGTTTAATGTTTTTGTGTGATAGTGTGGAGACTTCAGCATATATAGATGTGTGTATATGCACTTATGCACATACATACACACATCTACATATGCATATATACACACAATACATATATACATATACACATCTATATATGCATATACACATATGCACATACATATATATTTATATACATGGATATATATAACTCTATTTTGAGATTTATTGTCAGTTCATAATCCTGTCCACACTCTGAAAGAACTGGACCATCTGAATTTGACTGAAAATTGGGGCAGACTGAGAAGCCAATGATAATGGCACTGGGATTTGTCTCTACTGCATGTACTGGTTTTGGGGGAGCCTAGTCTGTTTGGATGCATACCTTCCTAAGCCTGGATGAAGAGGAGAGGACCTTGGACTTCCCACAAGGCAGGGTACCCTGACCTCTCTTAGGACTGGAGGGGGAGGGGGGAAGGTGAGTGGGAGAGCGGGAGGGAAATGGGAGGAGGGGAGGAAGTGGAAAATTTAAATCATATTATTTATAAAGCATTAAAAAGCTAAAAACAACAACAACAACAAAAAGACAAGGCTACTAGCACTCTGCCCTTCTCTTTATCCTTTACCTTCCAATCACTAGAGTGGATCTCTCGGGTCCTTCTCTGAGCCCTCAAAACCTTCCTCATATTTCCCTCTCTTCTTTTTCTGTCATTTAAATCTATACCTCTGTATTGTTAAAGTCAATGGCATAGCGTTCTTCTGTATGGCCTTATTATCAAATGATTCATTTATAAGTTGCATACAAAAGCTTAAAAATCAATCACCAGTATTTACCTAAGGTGGTTACATAAATGTAATTTATAAGATCAATGAAAGACAATGATTACATTTCTTTTCTTACATAGAATTTTGTTTTTCCATAAGTTTATTTTTGCCTATTTTCATCATAAATTTGCTGTTATCATTTATTCATTTCAAAAGTTTTAAACTATGCAGGCTATTTATCAAGGGATCCCTCTGCTAGGGACTCTCCATTATTCTATTTTGATCTGTGTTATTTGATTTCTATATTTGTTACCTTAGGATTTGACTCTTTATTTTCTCTGTTGAAGATCACATTTCCTGGCTCTTGAGTTCCCTTTCATGGAAGCATTTCATGGACTGGGATACAGTCTCCATTTCCTTTAAATATGGCTGTTCCAACATGCATGGAAACTTAGGCGATTTTACAGCTTCTTTCTAGACAAATAATTTGATTAGAAAGTCACTGGGCGTGGTAGTAGTCATCTGTGACCATAGCACTAGGGAACTGAGGCTGGCGTATGACTTTGAGGCAATAGAAAAAACGTGTGTGTGTGTATATATATATATATACATATATAACATATATACATATGAATATTATATATATGTTATATATGTATATATTATAATTAGAAGGCTTTAATCTTGAGGGCAAAGAAGTTATCCCACAAGTTGAGTTTGGGTATTCTAGAATGCGTTTACTCCATTTCACACTATGTAGGCTGTGTATGTGGCAACAAATGTCATTGAAGTTTACTGATTTTTAAAGTTTAATAACAGGTTATGTTAAATTCAAGAACATTTAAGTTATTTATGTATGATTTTATTGGTATAATTTTGAATTATAATCTACTACAGAACTATTTCTCTAAAGGTAACCCTGACTTCCCACCTTTCTATTTACTGGAACAGATATCTACAATGCTGTAACCAAGGTTTTGTCTCTGTCATATAACTGTGAGGAAAATTTTAATTTACTTTTATATTCCTGTCTTGGCAAAACCACATCTTAAGAATAAATTATTTTTTAAAATTACAGATTTAAAAGCATTATGTAACTCATGAGTCCATATTGGGATACAGTATTTTGTTGCAAACCCATTTAGAATAATGAATAGTGGTGTGGCAATAATATTTATTATTTTGTAAGAGTATATATAAAGATTTCTTAGTATCTAAGCACAGTCTTGATTGGTAACTGCACCACTTCTGGATAATTTTGTACTTGTACCACAAAAGAGCAACAGTATTTTTATGTTCATAACGTCAAGTTCTTGGGAACATGTGGTCATTGAAGTTGAATATCTATGTGTCTGTATTTTCTTTGAATACCATTTATTAGGTTCTGCTTGTATCATTCATCATGAACCTCTGAATATCAGCTTCCAGTGAGCCCTTCAGATTTTGTGGGTTTGATTTACTCACGATGGCCACACATGCAAGCCCCATCGAGAGTAAGCTGGGAAAAGTAAGCAAGAATGTATGTTTTGATTTTATCACTTCACCACTTAGGATTTACAACATGGAGTAACACACGTCCTGCACGTAACCCATCTTAATGGTGTAGTTGCTATGTTCCTAGAGAAAGATTCTGTCAACATTAACCTGACTCTTCGCTGCCACTCCCTGCCACCAGTACAGAGGGCTGCACTGGGAATGAGAAGAGCAGCCTCACTGCTCCAAGGAATGCCTCACAGTGGCAGAGCTTTTGTTAATCCAGGATAGATGACACCTGCATGTCCATGGAGGCAGAGAGGAGACACCCGTGGGAAGAACTCACTACTGTTGCAGAACAATGGTGCTAAGTACCTGGAAGGAAACAGCATAGGCACCGCAGAAGACCACCTGTGTAGTGACTTCCCTGGACACTGGCTGAGGAGCCAAATGAATAAAGAATGCCTGTGTCTTCTCATCTACCTTTGGGTTCGACACTTGGGTGATGGAGATCAGAGGTAATGTGACAGAATAAAGCTAGGACAGAACTGATTCATGGGCTCAAGGCAAGAGCAACTGTGAGCCTGGGTGTGATGTGTGTATGTGGGACAGTCTGAATGAGAAATGAGAATGCTTCCATAGGCTCAGATGTTTGAATGTTTGCTCCCAAGATGGTGGAACTGTTTGGGAAGGATTAGAAGGCGTGACCTGTTAGAGGAGGCATATCACTTGGCTTTGAACTTTCAAAAGTTCGTAACAGTACCAGTATCTGTCTTTCCCTTCTTCTCTCTGCCTCTAATTTGTGGATCTACTGCTCCAGTGCCTGTCTGCCTTACAGTACAGTCACCACCACGATGGCAATAGACTCACCCTTTGAAACTCTAAGCAAACCACCAATTAAATACTTTCTTTTACAAAAATTTTTATATGCATTTCTACCATGATGTGACACCCTCTGCTGCTCTCATGAGAGGCTAAATCAATGCCTATTTAGAATTTGAACCTCTAAAACTGTGAGTGAAGTAAATCTTTTCTTTTTATCAGTTATATTTGCTTGGATATTGCACTGTATTTGTGCAGAGCCGACAGAGAGGGCTCACAGAAATTCAACATGCCGATGTCAGCCTGGTAGCTTGGTTTCAGTGAGTTTACAAAAGAAATGCAGCACTGGACAGTAGGGACCCTTCTGAAATCAGGGCTTGACCAAAGATCTAAAGACAACGCTGTAGAGTAAGACATCAAATCCCTAACAGTATCTGGTCAAACTTGTGCACAGGGGCTGGGGTGAGGAAGTCAACATTCTTGTTTTTTTTTATAGTATTATTTTTAATTTGTCTTTCTATTAAAATGCTCAGTATCTTTTCTTTATTCCTGATTAATGAAATTTTATGATGATGAGTCTAAAGGTATGTACATGTGGATATTTCTACAGAAATTTGGTAGCGAATTGTCTTGAGCATTCAGTGGGCTTCTTAATTTGGAGACTCATGTCCTGTGACTCTGGGAAATTCCATTGAGATATTTCTCTGATGATTTCTTCCTCTTTGTTATTCTTTCCCTTTCAGTCCTGTTAATCAACTGTGAGGCTTCCTGGGATTCTTTGCAAATCTCATCTTTGCCTTTCATAGCTCACATCTCCATTTCTTTGCCCACTATCTAATATTTCTAGGTTTCACTTACTACCTATTTGAACTTCAGAGTCACTTTTATTTTTCTAATTTTACATTGCTTTTCTCTTAAACTCTAATAAAACTGTTTCAGCTTCCAAAGCCATAATAAGTTACTAATCAGTCAAGGAAGACTTCTGTTGCTGCTGATCTCTAATTTTTCACATGTGTGGGCACATGCATACACTCATACACACATCACACAAATGCATGAACATATACATACATGCTAACATGTAAGTGTGCATTCTCTCTCTCTCTCTCTCTCTCTCTCTCTCTCTCTCTCTCTCAGGATTGGAATCCATTCCAGTTTGCTTCTAGCCTAGTGTCCATTCTCAGCTCTTCTGCTTCAGTCAACGCATTGCCATTCTCAGCAGGATTTCCTCTCTTTAAAACAAAAGCCACCTAAATATAGTTTTTTTTGTAAATTACAGATTCTAACAACTGTTACTTTGGGGGCATGAATCATTTTAAGTCAGTTTCTCAATTTCTTTTTTTTAAAGAACTCCAATATTAATAAATGATTTTTTAAAAAAACTCAGTTGAATATGAATGGCTACGTTGCAATGAATACTGGGCAAGTGATCACACTCTCTTATTCACTTGTATCTTTTTCATCTGTTTCCCCAAAGGAGTGTGCATATGTTCCTGTGTGTCTGCACAAACTTGCTTTTCTCCTGTCTGTGTGTCGTGGGGAAGGTGACACCTGAGTACTTCTGGGCTCTTGGAATGAATTTGCTCTAAAAGGAATAAAGAGAATCACCCGGGAAAGATCTACAAGGCGCTTCCTCTAAGCCTGCATACACACACACACAACTTCACTGGCTTTCTTCTTCGCCGCCAGGGAGCACTCTGAGGTGTCTTCCAACAACCTGACAGTGGGAATTTGACCTAAGTACCCTTGGGCTGACAGCACTGGCAGCCTGATGCCTGGAGAGCTCCAGCTGCCCATCAAAAACAAAACAGCAGCAACAAAACATGTATGCACGCCAGGCTGGTGTGAAAGAGTCACCATTTTTTTTTTTTTAAGAAAACAGTATTTACTGTCTATGTTCCTGCTTCTCAGTCCACTGTTAGCTGGCTTTCCTCCAAAACATTGTGACTAGATTGAGGCATCACTCTGCCTCAAGCTGCCTTTCCAGAGGCCACTGCGGGAGCCTGGAGTGTACAGTGCTCTGTTTCTCTGCTGTCATTTGCCTTCTATTGTGTCCTACTGATAGAGGACACTCCAGGGAGACTGAAAGCAAGAGGAGGGGAGACCAGGCTTCTGCTTCCTGTCTGCCTGCTGTGGGTATCAGCATGACTCAGTGACAATGCTGCATCGGTCTCTGGCTCCTACCTGCACCATCACCCCAGAACTACCTGCAGAACTGTTCTTTTGAGCTCACCATCCAAGCTTCCAGGGCCACAGCTCCACCTGAGCTGAGTTTCCTTCCCTGACTTTTTTAAGGCCCTTTGTCTGAGCTGGAGGTAACAGAATCAGGTGGGAAGCACCCCCCCACCCCCTGGGTGGAGCCATTCCTGAGACCCCAGCCTCTTTTCTTTGCTTCCTGGTCCTCAAGGAGGGAGTTGCCTCATTTACTTTCTCTGTTCATTTTTCTTTTTCTGTTCTGCAAATCCTGTTTTCCCAAATCCTATGTTAAATTTTCTCTGTGAAATGAGCAAAGTTTGTAGTTATCCTAAAAGACTGATAGTATGATTACCAAACATGCAGACTGCCAAATCCAGAAGATATCCTCTCTCATTCCTCACTCCACAGCCTCCTACACTCCCTCTGATGTTTCTGACTGCCACCGCCTCACGACCTTGCTCTTTCTTGCTTTTCCTTCTTATTCTCGAGCCATCACAGCTCAGTTTCCCTAAGACTGACCTCTTCTTTCAGCCGCCCCTTAAATCTAGGTTTCCCCAAACTGCCTCCCTGGCTTTTCTCATCGTTTACTCTGTCCTCCCAGGTCCTTCATTGTCAGCAGTTCAATTGCGTACTGAAAATTCTAGCTCTCTAGCCGCTCAGCCTGGCCTTCAGAACTCACCCTCTTGTGAATAGTGGCAAGAAAGGTATTTCTACTAGAATGTTCCCTAGATTTTGCACTCTCAACAGTTCCCAAATAAATCCTACCAGCTTTCTTACTCACTGCTCCCCTCCTGTGCTGACCATCTGCCTCACTGCCCAAGACAAAACAATGAGATTCCTTTGACATCTCCCTCTGCCCCACGGGGCTCTACCTCCTGTCTCCTCCATACCACAGTTCTTATGGGAATTACCACTTTCAGAAAGTCTTGACATGGACCAAAAGCAGTACTAAGGGCTTTATGTAATCAGCTCATTTAATCCTCCCAGCAGTAAATAAGAAGAGGATCCTATTTTATCTTCTATGAAGAAACCAGCATGCAGAATGTTACATGGTCTGTCTAGTTACATACATATGACTCACAGAGAGCTGGGATTTAGATCTAGGATAGCTGGCCACAACCCTTTGTTTGACAAGTTCTCAAGTATCCTGGCTGCTCCCAGATTGCCTTAATCCACTTAAGGTTTCTACTGGGCATTTCCGTTCTTAGGCTCCTCAACCTTGTGCCTTGCATAGTCAGCTTGGAAGCATCTGTTATCATCACCACTTTGCCTGCCATCCATTTCATCTCGTCCAGTCAACTTGAGTTCCCTGTCTGAAGTCTGAATCTGCTATGTCACTGCCACTTAGTCCTCATTGACTGGGCCCTTTAGAGTTGGCCTCTGGGGACCTTTCTCTCTTTGCCTCCCAGGTCTTCCTTCTCTGAACACCGCAGGAAACCATGGACAGTTCCGGAAACACTGTCCGATGCAGAGCCCCAGTCTTGTGTCTTCCATTCTGAGCCCGTTCTCTGCGAGAGTCTCCGTTTTACTGAGTGTCTTTCCCTTTCTTCTGGTCTCATCTCGGCTCTCGCCCCCTCCCCTACTCTGTGGAGCTCTTCTCAGACCTTTCCCTGCTTCTTCTGCATGGACAGAAGTCCTCTTTGCCCATACACAGATTGTGCAGAACGAATGTTGTTTCCTAGCATGTCTTCCTCCATGCGCACTGGATATCACAAGGGTAGCAAAGATTCTTTTTCTTCTTCTTTTTTTGAATCTACAACATTAAGCACAGGACCTGGGGCACAGCAAATATTTTGGTTCTAAGTTCTGTCTGTCCAGTGGTCTGAACCTCATGTAGGATATTCTGTCAGGTATGTGTGTAACAGCTGAAGAATACTTCCTAAAGACAGCCACACAACAGGCTAGGACAGACACAACAACAACAAAATCTTTGCAAAGCATTGTGACTTGAAATGTGGCTTCAAGGACCGTACCAAATAGCAGAGGGAAGAGAGAGAAACCAGTCTTTCACCCAAGCTGAGCACTAATCAGCTCCCTGTGCTATGTCTTCTAAGATAAAAGAATCACATGGATGCTGTGTAATTGTTTGCCTGCATTATGTGTGCTTATTTTTTGCATCATTATGCACAGAATTTACAAGTCGCTTTCTTCATCCCTTCCATTTCAAATGGTTGATTGGAGATTTTAGCAAAGGTGCACATTAATTAGCAGCTTTCTATACAGCAGATATTAATTTAGTAACCAGTGCGAGGCACAAGCAGCAGCATATACCTATGACAGAATTAAACGCTGCAAGTCTTTTGAAGGGCAGAGATGTGAGCTGGGAGAGTGGGATCTGTCCCGAGCCTCTCTGTAAGCACAT
>LOEQ01000084.1:176156-186582 GCA_001685075.1 Bramus lutescens | reverse complement strand
AGGCGGTCCGAGGAGCCGCCCATCTCTCTGGATCTCACCTTCCACCTTCTGCGCGAAGTCTTGGAAATGGCCAGGGCAGAGCAGTTAGCGCAACAAGCTCACAGCAACAGGAAACTGATGGAGATCATCGGGAAATGAAATGGTGCGTTTGACCAAAAACGATTCTGTATTTAGCACACCAGTAAAAATTAAACAATTAAAACTCAGTATTCTGTACCATATCGCAGGTCTGATATCATTTGTTTATTTTTATATAGCTTGAAGCGTAGACTATGTACAGGGAGAGCGCCTATACACCCCTTAATTAGCATGCACAAAGTGTATTCGTATGCAGTAGCAAAACAGCGTTATTGAATCGCCCTGCTTAGCATCCATGTGCAAATAAGCGTCTTTGCAGCTGTATCTTACAGAAAAGGTGGACCCAAGGAGGAAAGCTTTTTGAGAAGCATGTGGAAGGCGCCCATTGTTTTTGTTTGGGGTCACAGCAGAAGAGAATTCATTCTCGAGGAGTGGCCAGGATGAGATGTGTAAGCTCTTCGAATCAACTTTTTCTTGTAAACGTTTCAATAATAAAACATCTTTCCAATCCTTGGTCAATATGGTTGTGTAAGAGAATGTTGAATATTTATATTTTTAATAAAATCTGCAAAGGTTATTGTGATTTTGTTTTTCCTCTTCAGTGTGTCTAAAGAAATGGTCCCAGCACAAGAAAATAAAAACACAACAACCTCCCCCCCCACCTCCTACATTTTATTTTCTTCTGAAAACACCAACATCTGTCCAGTAGCTCACACAGACCTTCTGACTATCCTGGGCTCGTCTATGTCCTTGGGTTTCTCTTCTGAGACCGAATTAAATAATTTTAGAGGTTCCTCTGGCCTCTTAAAACTTGATAATTTTGCAACTGGAATATCAGTCACAGTAGAAATTAACATGCAAACAGAATTAGTTCGTGGGTTGGGGGCTGTGGGTGGGCACGCATGCAGCATGGCAAACGTGGGGCCTTCAGAGGACCACTAGCAGGAGTTAGCTCGTTCCTATCACGTGAGTCCTAGGGATTGAGCTCAGGTCTCCAGGCCCAGAGGAAAATTCCTTTCCCCACTGAACTACCTCACCAGCATGAGCTAGGACAAAATTAACAGCGCAAACACTTCAAATAACTAAACATATTTGCTGAAAAGGACACTTGGGAATTTTTTCTTAAAAAGAACATTTTGATTTTAATAAACTACACAAATACCCTTCATATTTGTCCCTATTGCAATCCTAAAAACTGTGACTTGTAGGACTTCGTTATTTGCACCTAAAATTAAATAGCACATCTAATTAGTTTGACAATATACTTGCCTCTAGTAGTTTGGTTACAGCTTTAAAATGTTCAGTCCCGTGATAAATACTTTAAAATTAATTTATACGTATGAAGATGGTGCTTCTATTGAGGACCTTGAATTATGCTTGACTAATGACTTAATAATATATTATGAGTAATTGAATAAATCATAGGAGACTAAGGTTTTTAAAAACAGCATTTATTTAAGAGTTCACTTAAAGTTGTACTTATGTGAGGAAGGCATCACAGTGATAGATGATAGATAGATAGATGATAGACAGACAGGAGGATAATTGTATATATCTTTAAATACACGCAGCTGTTCCACAGTTTATCAAATTGCTTCTATGATGAGCACATAAGAAAGTAGATAGTTCCTCCCAAAAGTCTTCAATTGAAATGTCTGATGTATGAATATAAGATTATGAGATATGTGATTAAAATTAGAAAAATGTCAAAAGAGATACCCTAACCGTTGGCCTTCTGAACTACAGAAGTGTGGCCAAATTCAGAGACTACTTCTGACTGCACATTCAGTGACATCTGTAGAAATGAGGAGCCTTCTTTCTAGCCTTGGTCAGCAACCTCTTTCATGCTGAGATTTTGATAAATCGGTCAGTTCTGAACTGACAGTGAATGTCACCAAGGAGCTGCAACGCTAAGGGAAAAAACACGACTTGCTAAAAATAACAAGAAGCCATGCCCACGGGAGACGAGTGTAGTGCCCACTTCGTTAACACTTGCCACTTAAAGCTGACGTGCACACATGTACCACACCTACACAACCTTCAGAATGATGCCCACATAATAAAGGATTTGCATAAGATCAAGTTTCTTTAAACCAGTATTTTCTGCAATTTTGTTCTGAGCATATGCATTTTCTCAACAAGTTAGATAAGTCATCTGGAATTAAAGGTTTATTATTTTCTCTCAGAAATCCTGTCCGGAGGTCCCGTTCATACGCGCATCACGGTGAATTTCACCCAGGAAGTTCCCCGCGGCCTGGTGCGCATCTCGCCTAGGCCGCCAGGGGGCAGCAGCCAGAATATAGATCATTCATTCAGGGAATTCAACCAGGAGAAGGAGAAGACGTGGCGAGCTGGCTCAGAATCAGCCCCACCCCCACTGCCCAAGGCTGATGCCTGTCCCTGGGGACAAGGGGCCTCAAATCCAATCTGCAAAAGAAGAAAATGAGGATGAGAGAGAGTTGAGAGCAGACCTTTGGGGAGTTGGACCAGTCACCGCTCTATTGAGGAGAGAGGACAATAATAATAATTACATGAAGCATAATTATTATTAGGAACAGAAAGCAAGCTGATGTTATCTTAGGCATGGTCAAGAGCCATGGAAGTGATTCACACTCATGATTCAAAAGGAAGAGCAATAACACATGCAGTGGAAGGAAACTCTTGATGGGAGGGGCCAGGCCGCCCTGCTTGTTTTCCCAAGTGCGCATAACTTACTGACAATACAGTCTCCTTCATAGAAACAGGTACCTAGGTTTACAAAATCTGCAGAGCTGCTTAAAATCCTTCTGGATTTCTACTTCATAGCTCCGTGATAGGGTGCTTTTTCTGCATAGGTAAGGCCTGAGTTCCATCACCAATATTATACAGGGGAAGGCAGGGGAAGGAAGAGAGAGAAGAGGAGGGACGAGGAAAGAGGAAGGGAGAGCCCTAATTTAAATGATATTGCTATATCGTGACACTGAAGGATGTATTCATATTCATATACGCTCTCCACTGCTGAAGTTCGACTTTCCCACCAGATTCCACTCACACGCCACCTGATAGGGGTATGCTTCCTAAATGCTCACCATAGCGAGTTCACCATTGTGTGACACCAGGGTGCTTGCACACATACTAAGATGGTGGCAATATCAGCAAGCCATTCTGTCTAAAAGAATCATGCGTGGGGATGCCGCTGACAAAAACATTATTATGCATACAGTCATAAGTTTATCTATCCCTTCAGCTTTGCAACGCTGAAGAATTAACCTTGAGCAAATCCCGAAGGGAATTTCCCTAGGCAATAAAATCTGATAACGTTATACAAAACCAAAACTAACATCAAAACTTCTAAAAACGGTAATTTCGTTAAGTATCTGACTGATATGGGCTGTAAATTTGAATTACCTGACCAACTTGGTCTTACAAATGAACTTCTTGTTGTTTTGAATTTTTAAAGTAACAGCTTAATGGAACAACAGAGACGCATATAAAAAGACTTGCAATTTGATTGTGTTCACTCGGGCTATAGAGGTACCATGGTGAATCTGGTTCTACCCAGGGAAAATGGTCAACTATGTCCCCACACTTCACTGGTAAACTCTGTAGTACTGAATTGCCAAAGGTTTTGAAGCAATGAGGCAGCACACGTAGTCAGTGCAGAAGCCCCAGGAGTGGGGGTGCAGCTATAACGCCATCCAGAGCAGAGCTTTGGTGAGTATAAATATATTGTTGCTATTGATAGTAGTTTCTAGAGGAAAATGAAGGCTTGGCAATCACCTTCCCAGATTTTACCATAAATAAGGTTTGGGGTGACATTCAAAACATCAGTACAGCCATAGTGAGTTCTTTGGTTTTAGTATTCTCTTTTTTAGTACCAAATTGCTTCCCAGTAGGAAGTTAATGAGGGCTGTGAGGTCATTTTAGATTAAAAGTGAAGTTCACTTTTCTGAAAAAAAAATCAAAAAGCTGGACTGTCAAGTGAAATAGGTTTTCTTGGTAATGGCTAGAGACCTCTTGATACTGAGATGGAGCCAGTGGTGGTGAAGGCAGGAGAGTCAGCAGTTCAAGGTCATCTTCAGCTACGTGGTGAGTTAAAGTTAGCCTGGGCTACTTGAGATTCTGACTCAAAAAGAAAGAGAAAGCCGAGGTGGAGTAAGACATTATTTTCAGAGTGGCTGATTATGCCAGACTTTCTCTTGCCCGGCAGAGCCGTCTAACCCTAATGCTAACCCAAAGCAGCTCAGCCAAGCACTGGAGGTCAAGACATTGCTTCTTCTGATCGTTTGGGATGAAACGACAGGGCACTCTGCCTGGACCCTGTGTCTTTTCTTTGAAGGCGGTGCCTACCCCGGAGAGACAATTTCTGTGACAGCTGGAGGGATCTAGCAGGGGTAACTAATATAACCAGCTATTTCCTCTAGAGGATTATCGTGTTTAGACAGGGGTGGGTGGCCAGCATGCTGTTGGGGGTTGCTCTTGGAATTTGCTGCCTTATAAAAGTTTTTGTAGACAAAGTAGAAGTACTAAAATCTACTTGCTGTTTAAATTGTTAGCTGCTCATACTGATAGCTGTCAAAACCAGTTTACCACTCCTGTACCCACCATAGTTCCAGACATCTCCCCAACACACAATTTTCAGAGAAAAACATGGCAGAGAAGGGGTGAGAGCAGAGATTATCCAGAGTATCTTCAATGCTCATGCCAACTCCTTGGGCTGGGGATTTACTAACAACCTCAGCAGGAAAACCCTGGGGCTCTTGGCTGAGATTTGTGTCTCAGATGCCATTTTTAGCACTTGTTACCTTGACATACCCTCAATTAAGGAACTGCCTACATCTGATTGGCCGGCGGGCATATCTGTGGGACATTTTCTTATCGCTCATTGCTGTGTGCGACCTGGCCCACTGTGGGTGGTACTATTCCTAGGTAGATAGATAGGGGCTGTTGTCTTAGGGTTTTTATTGCTGTGAAGAGACACCATAACTAAGGCAACTCTCACAAAGAAAACATTTAATTGAGAGTGGCTAGTTTACAGTTTCAGTCAATTGTCATCGTGATGGGGAGCACAGAGCTGTACAGCCAGATGTGGTGCTGGGTCTGAGAGTCCTACATCTTACAGGCGACAGGAAATTGACTGACTCACTGGGTGCTATTCCAGCCATAGGAAACCTCAAAAGCCATCACCACAGTGACACACTTCCTCCAACAAGGCCATACCCAATCCAACAAAGCCACACCTCCTAATAGTGCCGTTCTCTATGAGATTATGGGGGCCAATTCCATTCAAATTACCACAGCTGTGTAAGAAAAATAGCTGAGCGAAGCAGTAAGCAGCATCTTCTATGATCCCTGCTTCAGGTTCCTGCCTCGATCTTCAGCTTTGGCTTCCCTGGAGGCTGGCCTATAACTTTTAAACCAAACAAAACCTTCCCCCTGCAAGTTGCTTTTGGTCAGTGTCTGACTACAGTGATAGAGAAGCAGGCTGGGACACCAGACCAACTGCTTACCAGCCCTATGATGTGGACAAGTTACTTAACCCTGAGTTTAGCGTTCTCTTCTGAGAAAGGAAAATGAGATCCTAGATCACGAGGGTTAAATAAAGTAACATACATGAAACACTTTGTACACGTCTGCTCTCTAGCTAGACAGTCCTCCCTCTCTGTCCTCCCTCCTGTACCCACTCTTCTTCCTTACTACAGGGAAGAGGCTCCTCTCTCACACAGAATGACCTGGGGGCTATTTCTGCTGAAATTATATAGCATCAAGAACCTCCAGTAAGGAAAAACAATTGTACCTTCCCAGAACCAGGGGCAATTTCTACAACAGGACTCTTTTGGCGTGTGGTGATCATGGTCCTCTATGATATGCTCTTCCATACATCTCGAGTGGTCCAAGTCTCTATATTATTATCTCAGAAGAGAGAGAAATCACCACACAGCAAACAGAAAACATAGATTCTTCCTGCAGTCTTCCTTTGAAATGGAATCTTTTGCTCTGGGCTCTCTCAAACATTTTTTTGGCAAGATAGAGCAGAACAAAGTGTTGACTGCATCTAGCTTTGATCTGTGTGAGGAGGAAAACAAGCCCCACATCGCTTCCAGGTTCTAACATTTTCCTTAGGAGGCTGGGGTGCATAATCTCCGCTGTCACCTTGGTTGTATTCGAGTTGCCTAGGAGATGCACCAGTACACCCCTCACTCCTGTGAGGGCCTCTCCACAGCGGTTTCATGGCGGACTCAAGACCAACTCAGAAGGTGGACAGCATTTCTGGGGTGTGGTCCCAGACTGAACAAAAGCAGGGAAAGGAGGAAGCTGCTGAACACCCGCACCCACCTCTCTGTTGCCCCACTGAGGCTATAATGTGACCAGCTACCCTGCGTTCCTGACTCTGTGACTTCCTTGTCAGGAAAAGCACTAACACTGTGGCCAAACCGGGCAACCATCATTTGACACTGTGCTCGAAGACCACCAGACTACAGATAATCAGACAAATACAAACTTTCATCATGAAAAGAAACCAGGAAGTGGAACAAAAAGGCAGACTTGACTTTGTCTCAATTATGAATGGAGTTTGGTCAGAATTCACACTCAAATGTGGCAGGAAGAAATGATGGGCTTTTCCTCTACAGTCTCCTTAGGTGAGCTTGACCGAGCATTCTATTGTAAGACAAGACTCAAAGCGCAGGGTGCTCTCTTTCCTTTTGGTACTGTTTCCCTGTTGCTATCAAATGTCCTTTGAGAAGGGGTAAGTGAATGTCTGCAAACAGCACTGGGGTCTTGCTCCACTGGGAGCAGGGTGAAGCGAGGTGCTCCCACCTAGAGACATGTGCTATGCAGCCATCATCCTGTGTCACAGGTGACCCCCATGTCACCTTCTTGCTGATGGGGGTTAAGGAGCATGCATCCTGCCAGAGGCTGGTGGGCAGTCGACTCTCAGCAGGTCAGCTCCAGGTTGTGGACGGTGTGCAGTAGTTGAAGAAAAACACGAATTAGTTGCAAACGTCAAAAAAATCAAGAGCAAAGGTACAAAGAGATAGTTACTGTTCATCGTTGGTGGGAAAGTGAAATGGTGTCGTTATACAGAGTGCAGTGGAGCGGAGACTCACGAAATTAAACGTGGGCCAGCAGGACGGCTCAGAGGGTAAAAGTGTCTGTGATCAAGCCTGGTTATCTCAGTTTGATTCTCCTGGACCCACATGCTAGAAGGAGAGAGCTGACTCCCACAAGTTTTCCTGACCTACACACACATCATTTTACAGGTCCTCTCCTGAAGTAAATGAAAGAAAAAATATTTTTGAAATTAAACAGATACCAGGAGGCCCAACAATTCCACACCTGTGTATATGCTCAGAAGAGCTGAAGGAAAGAACCTGCACAGACTTTCATCCCACGTCAGAGCAACGGTACTTACTCATAGCAGCCAAGAAGCAGATGCAATCCTAGTGTGCCTCCCGGAGGAGGGGATAAATCAGCTGTGCCATGGACATCAAATGAATACTGCTCAACTTATGAAAGTAAGGGACTTCTACAGAAGCCAGTTCACAGAAACTGAGCATTCTGTCTGTTGTAAGACAAGACTCTCAAAGAGAGGGTGCTTTCTTTCCCTTTGGTACTGTTTCCCTGTTGCTATCAAATGTACTTTGAAAATGGGTAAAGTGAATGTCTGTGGTTGCCAGGGCCTGGGGCCAGGGGAGGCAGGATTGAAATTTTTTGTTTAATGGGCATAACAATTACCCATTGCTGCCATGTAAAATAAGAAATGGCAATTATAGTAAATTTTATATTCTCCTCTCTGTCTCCCTGACACAACCTTTTCTCAGAAGTGACTTGATGTGAAAATCTGCACTTAGAAGTTCCGTGAGCAACGAAGAGATTCTTGTGTGATCTGCGGGACAAGCTGAGCAGCTCCGGACGCTGGGTGGGGTGTGTTCCCTCCTACAAGTGTCTACTGCTGACTTCCTCACCTTGCAACACCGAAGAACCTTGCCACCCTGACCCTGCTGCAGTGTTAGCGTGAGCAGCGCCTGTCGTGGGGTTTGCACAGTAGCTGTGCTTGGAACTGAGGACAGGGGACTGCATCTCATATTTATGCATCTGCCAATGTGTCTGTCATCTGGGCCTATTTTGTCACTTAGACCACTTTGTTGATAGAGCTTGTAAAGGGTTTTATTTTGAATGGGAATGGAGTTGGTACCCAGGGCCTTGTTGCACACACCAAATATCAGCTCTGCCACTCGTCTATATGCGCAGCCCCAGATCACAGCTCTTGTTAGGCTATTTTCTGTAGGAAATTGTTTCAAAAAACTAAAAATACTCAATGCAGCTTTTGGACTGATCTCTATGTTCGATGTGATGGATTAAGGCCTGGGGGATCCAGAGTGAATCTGTGGCAAGATTCTTGACACTGAAATCATGAAACTGTTGTCAGATTGACTTGAGAGCAGATCAGCCCCGGGGTGCCGATCGCGGGGTCTCATTGGGTGCACACATGTAAGAGCATGCATGTGGCTGGCTTACGGGTTATGTCAACAGCCCACGTGACCTAATGCCCCTGCCTCATGATCCATTGGAGAAATAAAACTGGACAGGTGCTGTCCTGCCTTTCACTTGGACACAAGTGTCTGAAGCCACACCTAGGAGGAGGCTGGTCCAAAGCAGAAAAGTGAACTCATTGCCACAAGCCATGAGCAACCCCAGCAGCCTGGAAGCCTCTTCCCATACTTGCCCTTTTCCACATGACCATTCCCTGAGCCACTCCTGGCGGTGCCCTGTTACAGTTTACCATAGCTGGGTTCTGCTCTTCAGGTAAGTAGATGTACTGCAATGGAGACATTCATGAATGGTGATGACTTAATGTGCACCCACCAGACAACATGCTTCTTAGGGATGCCAGAATCTTACTGCAAGAGATCAATGATGCCAGGTCAGTGAAGGAATTGCTGGAGTTGGGGGATTTGGATCCAAGTGCCCACACTCAGGCTGCCACATCCCAGTGTCTGAGAGCTGCAGCGGGTGCCAGTGAGAAATCAAACCTGACAGAGTCTGGATACTGCTGTGTGTTAAATGCCATTCTTTTTAGGTCAGTTCAAAAGAACCCTTGCCCGGCTATAATAAAATCCGCTTGTTTTGAGGAATGTGAATAGGAAGAATAAGGCTTGAGGTTTCCCAAAGTGAAGCCATCTAGCATTTATCCTGGACCTGCTAGAATGGATAGAGAATCAAGGCCAATGTTTGAAACAGATGTGAACAGAAATCCTGAGTATCCAGAATGCTTACTCAAAAAGAAGCCCAAGCCTTGGTCTGCTTAGCATTTGTGAACCTTGGGTAGTTTAACTGTTATACACTCAGAGTGGGAAAATAAGGACAGCCCAGGTCCTTGGCCAGCTCATGGTGAAAACAACCGGAGTGTGCTCTGTGGCTGAGCCTTGGAAACATCACAGGCACATCTTTCCCAAGCACATGGGCATTCCTGCTTCGAACAAAGCAAGCAGCATGTGTTGTCTGAAGCCCAGAGCTCTGAAAAGTGTATCCAGTCTTCACAAACGCTAAGGAAGAAAAAAATAGGGATTCTCCAAACAGGCCAGGGAGGAACACACTCACTCAAGGACATCTCTTCTTGAAAGACTTTATAGTACCACAGGTGACTTGGAGGCTTTCTTGTGAGCGGATCCTCCTTGAAAAGTGAAGGCCAGAGCAGCATCCTCAGGCAGGGCAAACAGCATCACATTTACTCACTTCCTCAGCACTGAGGAGGATGCTGCTTTGCCTGTGTCAGACAGAGTTCCTATGACAGGGTCAGAGTGAATAGCAGATTATCGGTGCTGAGATGAAGCCAGCCTTCTTCTCAGGTATGGGTCTGATGGCTGTATGGGCTTCATATTTGTGCTTGTTCTTACTGAGAAGAATCCATAACTTTTCACACAAGGGCTTCTCTACATTATGCTAAGCAAACAGATCAAATACGAGATTCAAGATGGGGCTAACTCAACAATGGAAGGCAGGGGTGTCTTGGTTTAAACAAAACTCAAGGATTGGATCGCTCTCATTTGCAATAAACCAAAATGAGGGCTTAGACATGACCCCCTGGTGCTTTGTAAAGCTATGTAACCAATGATGAGTGGTGACGAACAGCAGGGGGTCTCTTAGCCATGTGGATCCCAATGAGCAGAGACTCATCCGCTCTTCTTAAATGTTAGTGTGGCCTCCATGGCTCCCTTAGTGCCCTCCCCACTGCCCAGCTCCCCTAGAGCCCTCCCCGGTACCCAGCTCTCCTATTGCCCTCCCCAGTGCCCAGTTCCTCTAGAGCCCTCCCCAGTGCCCAGTTCCTCTAGTGCCCTCCCCAGTGCCCAGCTCCTCTAGTGCCCTC
>LOEQ01000084.1:148089-159516 GCA_001685075.1 Bramus lutescens | reverse complement strand
GAGAGAGAGAGAGAGAGAGAGAGAGGAGAGAGGAGAGAGGAGAGAGGAGAGAGAGGAGAGAGAGAGAAGAAAAGAAAGAAAAAAGATACAAGTTTGTGAACTTTTAAGTTTATTTTTTTCCCATATAGCTTCTATGCTTCCCATTTTCTTCTTTTTGATGTCTCTGGTTTCCGTACCTCTGTATATGTGAGTGTGTGTGTATGTGAGAGTGTGTGCATGTATATGTGTATGTACCTTGTATCTGCATGTGTATGCTTAGACAGTGAACTAACTCTATTTCAAATGTTCTAGATACTGGCCTCTGTTGTACTAGATAGGTATCTTCTGATGACAAGACCCTGGCTACACAGTGACCCTTCCCCTGTCTTCCAGAACTGTTACACATTCTCACTTCTTAGGAGAACAAATTACAGATGTCTATAATACTTTAATAAAAGTATAATTCACCCCAGTTCCAAGGAGAACCAAACATGGATGTGATAAAGGAGATATTATCTCATAAAGGGAAGATTATCCTGTGCACACTGATGTGGTAAGATGAGGACAGGTGGAATATTTCTTTCTAACGAAGACTGAAACCCCAAATGAAAAGAAAAGCAAATCAGATACTCAGCTATTCCCATAGAAGTAGGTAGGTCTTCTTCAATATTGACCTAAAGCCACTAGCTGGGTGTAGCCTTTATAGGAATGTCAAAAATGGAGAAGTTCTGCTTTTAGTCATCTTTATAAATTATCAGAAATAATACAAAACAAGATGTACAGGGCTGTGGAGTGGCTCAGTGGGGGAAAAACCCTGCAGGCACAAGGACAAGAGTTTGTATCCCCAGAACCCAGTAAAAGCTGTGTAGGCATGCCAGTCCATCTGTAATCCCAGCGAGTGGAAGCAGTTTCCCTGGAGAAACCTGGCTTGTCAGACTAAGCAGAGTGGTGAACTCTGGGCTCAGCAAGAGACCTTGCTTTGGAATATAAAGCAGAGCAATTGCTGATGATACCTGATACTGACCTCAGCCCTCTATGTACACATGTTCCCACATACACCCACACCTATAAGAACACACAAACACAGCCATGTAAACTACTCACACAAGCATACCTCACACACATACATTTGCTAAAAATGGACAAGCAATTGAAAAAAGAAGCTTTGTATGAAAAATAATAGAGTATCTTTTACCTAAATAATGATTATGCTAAGCTGTCTGGCTAGCAAGCCTCAAGAACATATGTGTCCCTGCCTCCCCTATCGCTATGATTACAAGCACATGTCACATTCCAGGATTTTCTTACATAGATTCTGAGTATCAAACTTGGGTCTTCATGCTGACATGATACACCCTTTACCAACTGAGTCATCTCCCCATCCTTAATGGTTGGATTTTTATTGGTTCAGTTTTCCTTCTTAGGTACTTATTTTTCTACAAAATTAACATTGCACATTTGATTAACTGTCTAAATCCTCTATTAGAATAAGCATTTCCCAAAATTCAGTGCTGTTGTGGAATATTAGTTTAAGATGTGTTACATTCACTTATGCTATGGGACATTTGTTTAATGATCCAAAGATATGTTGCATACTTTCATGTTGCATTTGTTTCGCTCTGTAAAGCTGTGTTACTTTGCCTGTATAAAACACCTGATTGGTCCAATAAAGAACTGAGCAGCCAATAGCTAAGCAGGAGAGAGGGATATGTGGGGCTGCCAGGCAAAGAAAATAAATAGGAGGAAAAATCTAGGCTTGAGAAAAGAAGAATGAGAAGAGGGAGGGGCAAGAAAAGGAGGAGACGAGGAGGCCACCCAGGAGTAAGAAGCAAAGAAAGATATATAGAATAAAGAGAGGTAAAAAGCCCTGAGGCAAAACATAGTCAAAGAGAAATGAGATAATTAAAATAAGTTAGAAAAACTGGCTGGAAACAAGCCAAGCTAAGGCCGGGTATTCATAAGTAAGAGTAAGTCTCCATGTTTTTATTTGGGAGCTGGGTGGCAGATTTCCCACAAAGGGAGAAACAACAACTACACAACATCATATATGTTTAGGACATGGCTATTTCCCAGCATTATGTGAACACAATGAAACATTCAATAAATTCTTAGGAAATAGGGGTTTGGAAGATGATCAAATGGCTATAAAAATTTGCATCTATAAATATTTGACTTCACCCAAAAGTTTCCATTTCATTTATTTAGAGAAATAAATACTTAAATGTATGATCCAAATCTTTACTTCATCAACTCCTCAAAAGGAAACACCTAATTACAACTATTCAAAGTTATGGGAACCACTTAATCTTGAGACAGTTTTTAAAAGGATGATTTGTTATAGTAGTGACAGGCCAGATTGGATAATTGATGGTATCTCTCTGATGCTACAGCTCCAAGACTCTGTGACTTAGAAATGTGGAGATGTTCTTTAGGCTACAGCATTCCCTGCTCCATTCCCAGCCAGTTTCAGAATGTCATCTCCAGAAGTAAGACAAAACGTCAGACCCAGTTTAGGCTTGTGCTATAGGCATGATAGGAAAATTCTGAAGTGACGATAACCGCTGCTCTCACCATGTAAGGAGCACAGCTCTGGGTCCAAAATAGCCTGAAGATAAAGCCTTGGCCTGGACACTTGTCGCTGGGCACCTGTGGCTCTACCACCCACTCGTGTCTCTGCCACATTCCTCCAGCATTTATCTGGACACTTGTGCAGAAATGCAGCTGTACGTGAGTCACAGTACTTCAAAGTCCCCTTCCACTCTCCCTCCCCAAAAAGAAATAGAAAAAGAGACATCAAGTTAATAACACTGAACAAAGAACCGTCTTAAGAGGAATGAGGTTAGTAAGCCCAAGCGTTCATTCAGAGCTCCAGTTATAAACACTTGGAGCAGTCCCATGAACACAGACCAGAATATTTCTAGGAAAAGAACAAATTGGACCTTTATGCACAGATTGGGCTTCAGCCTCTGCCCCCTCAACCTGTGCCCTTGCTCATCAAAACAACTCTGTACTGGCCGAGGGTCTGGAGACTCCCAGATGATGCTCAGTCTGTTGTATTATTCCTTCTTGTGAGGAGGATAGCTAAGTGACATGCGGCATTTAAATAATGCTTGCTGTTGACAACCTTGACATCAGGGCTTTTCTGGGTTATAGGTGAACAAGATGGAGGTTGGCCTGATTGCAAGCCTTTTAAAACAGAGCATAGGAATTATAGTTAAAGCTCTCCATATGGCTCTGAGGCGGCCCTTCCATCTCCACCTGAAACACCTAAATTGGCGAGAAAGTGCCATGCTTATCCATACCACGTCTGCTCATTCCTGCCTGGCGTGACCACATCTGCTTATTCCCGCCTGGTGTCCACGTCTGCTCATTCCCGCCTGGTGTGACCACATCTGTTCATTCCTGCCTGATGTGACCACATCTGCTCATTCCCGCCTGGTGACCACATCTGTTCATTCCTGCCTGGTATTACCAGTTATTAAAAATATGGGACTCACAAAGCTGGGAAATGCAGGAATATATAAGCAAGACATTGAAAATTGCCAGGCATGATGGCTTATGTCTCTAATCCCAGCATTTAGGAGGCTGAGAAAGGACATTACCACAAGTTCAAGGCCAGTCTGGGCTATGGAGTGATAACTAGTCACAAACAAATAAACGACAAACACCCCCCTCACCGCAGTTCTGCTACTTAAAGGCCCTTTAGCATTTCCCCCCATGAAAGCACTACTGGTTAGATATGGATGTAGGCATTTAAAATGGTCAGCTATGAATCTGTATATCCTCCACAATATGCATAACCCTATGCTCATGGTGCTTTAAATAATTCTTATTTCCTTAATAAGGTGAATTAGCCATAACATAAACATGTTAGTGTGGATAGATTAATTTTTCCTCAAAGAACCGGGCTTTGGACTCTGTGCTTTTGTGTACTAGAAAATCACCCTTTCTCCTCGGCCTCTTTTTCTTCTTATTTTATTTTTATATAGGCTAGTCTAGAACTTCTAATCCCTCTGCCTCACCCTCCCGAGAAGCTGGAATTATAGGTGCACGTCACCAAGCCTGGTGTGACGATGAGCACTTTAAATACAACCACTATCTCCTGACTCGGAAGGAGTGATAGCATACCTTCTCTAGGGCTCTGTGGAAAGACTTTGAAAAGGGTGCCGAATTAGATGGTGACATTACCAGTGAGAAAGGGGTGATGGTTCTGACCTTGGCTGCTCTCCATACTGTCCCTAACTAAACCCTTCCTGCTGAATTAGCTTTAAACCTGTACTTTCTTGGCGTGTCCTCAAGTGTAACTAGAGACGGCTGTTTCCTGCTCAGACCCTGGCTAGCCTCTGTGACCGGAGACCTATAGTCCTTCCTAAACACAGCCAGGGTGAAGTTGTTCCCCTCACCCAAGACTTCAGTGGTCCACAGGACTTTACACACATCTTTTAATGTCTTTATCCCAGACAGGAAGCCAGCCTCTCTGCAAAGACATCTCTGGGTCGGCTCCATAGTTCCAGGAGGTGGCTAGAGACTGCCTCGTTCAACACAAGCAACAGGCTATTTATACACACCAGACGCAACGTAGCCTCATATTGGCGTGCTGATTCATGGCTAGTGACTGATCTTCACTGTGAATAAGTAGAGAGAAAACAGTTTCCATTGCCCATTTCTGAATCGCTTACACTCTTCACCAGGAGAAAATATTCCCTCTGTAAGTGAATCTCCACATACCAAAGATCTTTTCAGTAACAGGAGCATGGAGAAGAAAGGAAATTGATTTTAATGATGTGTAAATCTAAGATGGGCTAATGATAACTAATGATATCTTGAAGTCATCCCCTCGGACATGGACTTAAACTTATAATAATAAACTTGACCTCGGTAATAGGAAGGTAATGAGATCACACACTTCACACCAGGTACCGTTCTAAACATCTTCATGCCTGTAAGTTCTGCAGAATAAGTGTGACTGCCACCTTTCATGCTTATAGTAACATGGATGGACTTAAAACCATAATGCTTGGTTCAAAACGCAAAGAAGCCACAGTGCCATAACATTTGCCAAAATCAATGGCTGTGATGGTTTGTTCTCACATATTTAGATGCTTGGGCCCTAGATGGAAGAATTATTTTGGCAACGATTAGAAGGTATGGCCTTGTTGGAGTAGGAGTGCCACTGAGGGTAGGCTTGGAAGTTTCAAAAGCCCACAGCAGGACCAGTCTCAATTTCTCTCTCTCTCTCTCTCTCTCTCTCTCTCTCTCTGAAACTCTCAGCAAGCCCCCAGTTATCTGCTTCCTTTTATAAGCAGTTTTGGTCATGGTGTCTCTTCATAGTAATAGACAAGTAACTAAGACACATACGTAAAAATACATATTTTATGAGAATGCACACAGAGACGATCCAGCATGTCGGAATAGTTATCTTCAGGAAATGGGGACAGAAGGAAATAACAGGCAATGAGAGAGGCCTAGCACGCAGCAATGAGAACCATGCACCAGAAGCTGAGTGGTTAATAACCCAGCCTGCTAGCCACAACTGGGAAGATCTTTCTCCTCCTCGGGGTCCCCCATGATGACTGCTATGGGGGGCACAGCTGTGTAGCTCAGGCCTTTATAAGATTTCCTGGAGCACCGTTAGCATTTCTGAAGACTGTTCCAGGTTTCCACCAAAAAAAATCTTGTTAAATAATAGCAACAGTGTTCTCTTCCATTGTTGGCAACTGATTGCCTTGCTGCTAACCTTTCTAAAGGAGTTGACTGAGGAAGAGCATACACACAGTTATTACTGCCTGAGCAACTATGCTAAGAATCTACCTCATCAAGCCATGAGGTAAGTCCTCTTAAGTCCATGAAGGAGGCCATTCTATAGGGGAAGAAGGGAACGTCGTTATGGGATCTCTAGTGTGTCACTGAGACCACCACTCACCTGTAGGGCTATTAGGACTGGTTTTGAGTCCCTGTGAGTCAGCTGACCTACCTCGATTGTTTTACAGGTGTCCTCCAGCTGGCTGATCACTCCCTGGATGCGATCGTTGCTTCCCACAAGTACAGCAATGCCATCACTGAGTTCTGACTAACGAAGAGAAAACAGACTCCAGTTATTAGGGGTTTGCTAACCGTGGATGATCGTGGACTTGTCACAGCATTATCCTTCCGGGGGATTTAATCCTTAAGGAGTAAACAAGCCCGCAAACAAGCTGATGGATTTCTCCTGAGACATATTCTCACTGTGGACAAAGAATAGAAGCTGCTGGTGACTTATATCTCCCGTTTAGGCTGGCAGGATGGCTCAGTGGTGCCCCGTTGGCCTCTGGCCCCAGAAAACAAGCCTGAGGATGAAGATGGCCAAGGAAAGCCAGAATGTTCTGTCATTATTAATTTAGATGTGAATTAAGTCGCTGTAAGAGTAGGTGTGGTTGTGACCTCATATAAAACCCAGGAAATGCAATTAATCCCATCTAAAGACTGAGGTGGGGACTCGTCGTGGGAAACCTGGGAGCCTCTTGATACTGTAAGCAAATGATGGCTCTGTGTGAGACAAGGTTCCATGTTTTTCATCACATTATTACTGGAGATGTGGATTCAGTTAAAAACACGAAGAACAATTATAAGCTATCAATAATAGTATATTGAAGCTGGAGAATTCTGAACGGTTCATAACTAGGACAGTGTGACAGACTCAAATATGTGACAATGGGAACTCAGAATGAATTGTCTAGTGCAGCTGAGGACTAATTTTACTTGAGCAATAAATGCAATAAATATTTATCTATTGGGTACATGTATATTGCAATCCTACTATGCTAATATAGTGCAGAAATGTTCATAGACTGTCACACAAACTTAAACTGTAACATGAGGCCAGCTTTAGCAAGGGTATTACAACTTTAAAATTCTTGTGTTCTTTTAACCCAACACATATTCTTCTCTTCCTGTTTACCCTCCTCCAGCTCAGACATGGAGCCACAAGGCGCACTGAGTGGGGACTTGGGAAGCCTAGCCCTTTGGCCTGAACTTCTGCAGGTTATTGAGCAAGACATACAGCCAATTTGAACCTGAACTTTAAGAAGAGAGGTCTAGGCCAAACCCTAGTAAGCCTGGTTGTCAAGCATTTGAAACTGTACTTGAATCTATGCGAGTTTGAGGCAGCCTGGTCTACAAAGCGAGTTCCAGGATAGCCAGGATTACACAGAGAAACGCTGTCTTGAAAATAACAAGAACAACAACAACAAAACCCGCAGCCGTCTCTACATGTGGAAGTGAACATGGAAACCTATAGTAAATGTGAAGCTACGCTGACCGAAGAGGAAAGGCGAGGGAGTCCTACTTCCTGTCCCTCTGCCCATCCCGTGGATCTCCGGGCCTCTGAGGAATTAGTCAAAAGTAGATACCAAACAGCTATACCATGCTAGACCGTGGGGGCAAGGAGAGGAGAAATCAAAGTTAATAAAATGAAGCTGAAAATAAGCAACAGCAACAAAAGCCAATCAAGGTTGCTGGTTGCGAGGTTGTTGGTTACGACAGGTGTCGCACGAGTCTGGCTTCCAAACTGATTCCAGCTCTGGCCTTAGAGACAGAATTGGAATCAGTGATTGTAAGTGGAAGATGTGACTGACCCCCTGACGCGTGTACAGCTTTATCTTCATAGACGCATGAGTTCTAGGCTGCTGCTACAGGAAGCAGGGCCCGTGAGCTGGTGAGGAGAGTGCACTGGCTCAGAATGGGGAGGCCCAGATCCGGTCCCTGGGAGGAGGGACATGTGAAGGGTGCCTTTTAGCATTGGCTCAGGCGACTTGGAGGCCAGCAGGAGGCACAGACCTCAAGCTTCTGTCACTGTGTGCCATGGTTGTGACTCTCCCGTACCAGGGGTGGGTGAGAAACGTGGGCGAGGGCACGGGAACATTGTATTGATGAAGAACAAAATTCTTCTAGGGGAAAGTGAAGACCATCGAATTCTTGGCTGTGGTTTAACTCTGAGTCATCTTTAGCAGCTGGCACATGGCCAGCCCCCTTAACACAGCGTATCTCCAGCAACCTCCAAAGGTCACAGAGAGTCACCCAGTCCTTCTGCGCTATGTTCTAAACCTTAGCATCCTCCCTCTCTGGCCATCACCTCAATCTTGGAGAGAATTGAATATGAGAGAAACTACAGGACTCCTTCTAGCGGGGCCTTCCACGTACAGCCTGCCTTCCGCTGAGCTCCCAGCTTCAGCGGAGTTGCTCCCTGGTGCTTAGAAGGGGAGGCGGTGGAGCAGTGAGGTTCCTACCTTCTGCCTCTGGAACACATGGGTGAGGGGAGCCACCTGGCAGTCCTTGTGAGCCCCGAACACTTTGCACAGGGAGCAGGTGGGCACCTCGCAGTTCAGGCAGTAGATGTTGATGCGTTCCTCATCGTGCTCCTCACACATGGGCTGCTCAGACTTTTTCTCTGGCCTGGGAGGAGGTAGGAAGATAAATATGTATCAGCATCTACCGGTGGCAAGAATTGCAAACGCACTAGCCCTGACTACCTCCAACCCTAACCAATAGACTCCCACAGTCTCTCATGTTCAATTTGGTACTACTTTTTTTTTTCTCAGTTGCTATTGAAATCTCCTTAAAAAAAAAAACACAGGGCTGTCTAGACAAAGAATCCTTTTAGCAAGTAATGGACAATATTTCTAAAAAATCTAAATGTAGTAGAACAGCCGAACTGGGAATCACCCGTGAAAAGAATTACAAGTATTAACACATGAAAGTATATGTGTGGATTACATACGCACACTTTGTGATGTAAATATCATTCAGATGTGTAAAGATGTGTATGTGAAAAACACTCTCCTGTGAGTCACGCCTCCAAGTGTTGGAGCGCCCAGTGCTGGTGGGCGGGATTACGTAGCTGCAGTACCAGACCCAGAAGGCAGGGGGCGTGGTGCTACATCTCTACTGTACTGAGTAGAAGTCACATACAGGACACTGGCAGAAATAAATGTCGGGAAAGCTCTAGATCTTGTAAGGAAGCTTCATGAGATTCTAGGCCCAAGCTTTTGGAACCTAGTGTTTGCAAGAGGAATCTCTCTCTGGTCCTGAAGCTGTATACGTTCATGAAATCTACAGCCTCCCGCTTCACCCGTTTATTTGGGACTCAAGTCGGGAAGCATGGCCGTGAAAGGGAGGATTGCTTCCCTTCCCAGGCCTGTCTCCTCCTCCACCAGAAGGTGAACCGCAGTAGGTGGTCTTCTTTTTTGTTGTACACCCTGTGCCTAGAGCAATGCTTCCCACACAGAGCAGTGCAGCTGAAATAGGTGTTCGATGAATGGTTGATGAAATTGAGAAGAAACTGAAATTGGGAAGTCCAGCATCAGCTGGGACTGGGGGTTATCTGAGAGCGGGAGTCACAAGTTGGCCTCTGCTGGCTCTGAGTTGGCCTCTATGCCTGCACATGGTATTAACTGCGGTTTTTCTGGAGCAGTCTGATGCATATCTTCTGGAACCTCCCCCACTCCTGGCACAGGCTGGCTTTGTTCCCCATGTCCCAAGGGCACCATGGCCAGCTTGTGGGGGATGTGACATCACAGAGCTCAGGCGATGCGGGAAAAACGGATATTGAATGTGTGGAAACAGCCAGAAGGTTATATTTTATTTTTGTTCATGATACAATTTACTCATTTTTCCCCATAATACTTCATTTATTTATTAGTAATTTTGTTATTTTGGTTTTGCTTCATTTAGGAACAACATGGGCCAAGAGGCACCAATCTCTTCTAAATAAGAAAAACCTATGGACCACTTACACCAAATAACAGACCTGAAACAAGTTTGGTGCAGAGAATTGTGGATGTAAATACTTTCTGGTGGCTGAGAGTGGCTGAGCACACAGTTCTGGTTCAGAGCTCAGTATTGAAGGCTAAAAGTAGCCTCTCACTGCTCAATACTGCGGCACCGATAGCTTATTCTCTCTGGGTTGCTGGGGCTGCCATAGTGTTTACTGAGGAGTGGACATTAAGTCCTGGTGTGGAAGTTCAGTTAGTCCTGCTGTCGTTAAGGTGATCTGAATGCTTAATTCCAGCTCAACTTCTGCACGTGTTGATGCATGCATGTATATCTGGCCTTAAATGCATTCCTAAACCTTTGGCCCCAGTTTTCATTCATCTGGGAAGAAGATAAAGTGTCTTCTAATTAAACTTGGCAGAATGAACAGAGGCGGCTATTCATGCTTCCTGTGGGAACCGCCCAAATGAGATGAAGGAAATAAAAATATATAAAAGTAATATACACAAATGTAAGATGGCAGCAAATAAGAGAGAGCTGCCAAATCCTGAAAATTGGAAACGTCTAGACAAAACAGAGTGACTTTCTTCAGTTGCATTTCTGCTGATGGCCTGCTGGACAGAAGCCTATCAGAAGCCGAGAGTCCTAGGAAGTTTTGAGAACTGCAGCCAGAATCTTTAGCAGAACCTCTACGGGCTATTGTGAAGGTGGGTGGCTATAAAGAGAAGGACTCAGGGGACATTTTAAGAGATTGCATATGGAAATGTAATCCATAAAAGCAACCGTGTCAGCTGACAGATAAGACGTGGGTCAAAGAGATTCAACCCTAGGGGGAGAAAAAGGAATTTCCAAGTAGAGAGTAGAGCCCAGCAGTGAGAGGGCTCCCCCATCCCTAACATTGGAAACAAAAGCAGGAGATATAAACATAACAGCAGCATACACACGGGGTGGGACTGGCTCCGTGGTTAAAAGCACACTTTGTTGCTCTTGCAGAGGACCAGAGTTTGATTCCCAGCATCCACAGGGTAGCTCCTAACCATGCGTAGCTCTAGTTCTAGGGGATTTGACACCCTCTTCTGGCCTCCACAGTCATCAGGCACATAACATAGTACACATGCATGCACACAGGCAAAACACTCATGCACATAAAATAAATAAATCTAAAAATGTTGTTCAAAAATAAACCAGTAACACAATTATCATTGGTGATAAACAACAGGAAGTAGCTAGGAGAATTAAAAGTCACTGCATTTGGGGAGTGACAGTTTAGGGCATGAGACAGAAAGCTGGGAACAACCCTTACTAGAGGCCTTGTAGTCCTGCTTAAGACTCTCTTAAAATTATTTATGTATTTCATTTCTATTGCAGCAGTTCAAAAGGGCTGGGAAATATCTTAGTCAATAGAGTACTCATCACACAAGTGTGAGGACCTGTATTTGATTCTAAGCATCCTTAAAAACAGACAGTGTGGTGGTGTGTGCCTGTGATCCTAACCCTGGTGACACCAAGGAGAAGCCCTGTCTTGCCAGCCAGCTGTGCTCTCATTTCAGTGACAGATCTTGTTTAAAAAAAAAATCCCAAGGTCCAAATGAGGAGCAGAGGGAAGGAGATCATGAGCAAGGAAGTCAGGACCGCAAGGGGTGAGCTCACTCACTGAGACCATGGGGCTGATCTAATGGGAGCTCACCAAGGCCAGCTGGA
>LOEQ01000084.1:126665-148005 GCA_001685075.1 Bramus lutescens | reverse complement strand
AGAAGCCAAAGACAATGGATCTGGGTTTTGATTCTACTGCATGTACTGGCTATGCTGGAGCCTAGTCGGAAATTTTTAATGATAATAAAGAAAATGGAAAAAAATAAAAAATAAAGTGGAGTGTAACAGAGCAGACCGTCTGATCAACTGCTGACCTCAACACACATGTGCACATGCACCTGCCCCACGTGAACATGCACACATGCATATCTCACACACGCATGTACACACACACACATATGCATAAGCATTCAAAAATTTTGTTAGAAAAAAATTTTGTTAGAAAAAAATTTTGTTAGAGGGATACTATAACCCTCCTCAGAGGACTATTGGGAACACCTGATTCATAGATAAAGTGCCTGAACAGAGTCTAACACACAATACAAAGCCATTTTGCTTGTGATAGCAGCAAATTAATCTCTATGCTCAATGATAACATTAACCAAGTTAGTGGCTTCTCTTGCCCAACCCAAAATGTGGGTAGAGCATCACCATGTAGAATGCTAGCTAAGACCAGGATTTGTCAAGACTCCAGTTGTTCTGTAAGAGGCCAGAGTTGAATGATATTTCAAAGTCCATCACGGTAGCCTTTCCCCTTTCTGTTACATTGCCAAAGACTAGAGCTGGGGTTAGCTTATTCTGTGTGCCTGAGGTTATTCTAGAGTCATCCAATATATCCCAGGCCTTGGGGTTTAAGTCTGGAAGGACTTCCAAACTTCAGGAACAGCTAAGTTAGATGTGACTAAGTCCTTCTAGGCAACTACCGTGTAAAAACACCCCAAAGCAGTGTGAGTTTAAGAAATGATGTAAGAATCTTATAATCACAAAATTATCAGTCTTCCAGTTGGCTCTTGCTTTAGTGGTAGAGATTTGGCTCATCGTTTTTGTACAGTTTGCTCCCCATCTTCTCAAGGGGCATCCGGCTGACTTTATGGTAAGACAGACTATGGCTTGTAGTTGGACTAACACGACAAGCTTTAGTACTTCCTGTCCTCTAGATTTCATAGCAAATGCGGTTATGGACATGTCTGAAGTTCCCACCAGGTGAGCAGTGAGACAGAAAAATAACGGCAATAAATAGAACCCAGAAGCCTGTCAGCGGGGCATTTCTCTGTGCTGTGTAAGGAGCGAGCATTGCAGAGGCCCTGTTCTGGAGAGGGACGGTACGTGATACTGAAACCATAGCCACATAAATGCCTTTTTTAAATTGGCTGGTTATTAGTTGCCAGGGTAATCTCATAAGGAGACAACGTGAAGTTCCAATTTTTTTATTTTTGATATTATAATATAATTGCATCATTTCTCCCTTTTCTTTCCACTCTCATCATCTCTTCGTTGCCTGTGGTTCTTTGTGATCTGAAGCCTCGTGGTCTTTCCCCACCCACTTTGGCATTTCTCTCTTCTTGTTGTCCTTGCTCAGTTCACGTTTAGGCAATCATGTTGTGGGGGCAGCTATGTGTGTAGCTTTGACACAGTTCCACAGCAAACTCGCTGATCGGCTGGCTCTTCGAGTCTTTCCACCCCTTCTTCTGCAGTGTTCCCTGAGCCCCAGACATGGGAGCATTTTATGAATGTACCCATTGGGATACCTCTATTGAATTTTAACACAATGAAATACAACGGAATCAGATCTGTAACTCTGGTACCATTTTATTTCTTGTCAAAAGATTTGGAAGCAAGGGAAACAGGTGGCCACAATATGTCATCAGCAATTCCCTCAATTCCATCTATAGCCTGGTGCTATCTAATTTAGCTCTGAATCTTAAGCAGAAACTAATGGGCATAATAATTGCAATAATTACATGTTAGATTAATGGAACAACTTTCCTGCAAAGGGCACATGGCATTTGCAGCCCTGCAGATGTTCCGTAAGCACGTGCCCCATATAATAAGGGCCACGATGGGTCCATTTCTGCGTGATCTCCATATGGATACTGAGGTTTTGAACTCAAATGACCTATGCAGAATTGAGAGAGGGCTCTTCACATTGTGCCTTCTAGGAATAAACTCTAGGAAAGGAATGGTGTAACTTGTGTGGTGTGATGATAAGAAGCCTTTTAAAATATTTCAGTGAATGAATACATCACTCAGCAAATGGGTGCTAAGTCTACGCAGTCATAGAGAAACAGCCGGAAGTTCATTTCCTCTCCCATTTCTGTAGATAAAGTTCCTGAAAACCGGCATTATCTCTTGCCTTGAGCATTCCATAGAATCAATATTAGGACAAATGATAATGTCAAAGTGTTTGAATTGGTAAGATTGCTGTTGTTTAGACAACTTTAAGGCAAGGCAACTGGGACCTGGGATATTTGGGGAATTGATGCTTCTTGCCTTATATACATGTCTGTACTAGAGTTTTCCTGTAACATAGGCTCTGGACTTACAATGAGCCTACAGTGTGTCAATACGTCTAAACTGAAGGTAATGCAAGGCTGTGGGAGGCGGGACACCTCTTCCAACATGACTGCCTTTGATGGCACAGAAGCAAGCTCACCAGCTTCCTTCTCTCCTCCGAGAGCAACTCTATCTCATTGGAAAGGACTGGCAGGGAAAAGCCTTTTAAAGAACAACTTAATGTATTATTGATTCATTGAGCTGAAAGCAAACAGACAAAGCAGTCAGTAGGCTTGGCTCTCGGAGCCACTCTTACCTGGTGGACTCCTGCTTGTAGATGTCGATGATGTTTTCC
This sequence comes from Bramus lutescens, assembly GCA_001685075.1. Taxonomy (NCBI): domain Eukaryota; kingdom Metazoa; phylum Chordata; class Mammalia; order Rodentia; family Cricetidae; genus Bramus; species Bramus lutescens. The sequence continues at coordinate 145,316 of LOEQ01000084.1, read as the reverse complement.
ACGAGCAGGTTTCTCTGAAGTCCATAAACCCCGTGTCTGTCTAACACCACCTCGTGTCTGCAGGAGGGACAGCGGAACCGGCCCCCTGACGCCACAGTGGTCCCTCCTCTCGTGGGTAAGTATGGGTTAGAGGCCTGTTCTTGCCAAGTAAGAAAAAAAAGGAACTGAGTAATGCCACGGGGAGCCTTCTGGAGACTGTTTTCACGCTCTGACACTAGGCGCAATAAATATGGACTCATCAGCTTCCTGCAAGTGGTCCTGGAACCCGGGGGCCTCCCCTGATCCACAGCCAAACCTACAGTACACCCTTGTCATCAAGAAGCATTTTTCTATCCTGTATTTTCATAACCCAAAGTTTCAACCAGACGCTCCAACACTCATGCCCTGGCTGATAACTCATTTTCAATTTTTAAACAGATTCGGTGCCTCTGTTGTTTTACTAACGACAAATATGGTTCTTAGTATTAAAACCCAAGTGGATTTGGAAGTGGGAAGGGACTTGACAGCCAAACCCGGGGAAACTACTCAAACGCACTGAAAACAGCCTCAGCGCTCTAAGGGAACCGGCTTTGACTTCAAACCCTTGATGAAGGATGGAGGGCACTCCACACCCTCCAAATTCCAAACAAACCTACCTGGAAGATGTCACTGGCACATTTCCTGCACAGATTGTGCTGGCAGGGGAGAATGACCACGGGCTTCGTGAACATCTCTAGGCAGATGGGACAGATCAGTTGCTTTTCCAAGTTATCCATGGTCTGCTGCTCTTTGGAGAAAGACTTGTAATTCAAAGAAGCGCTCATTTCCTGGCTGTCCCTGAGGGTGCTGCCAGGGAACGGGAGCTCCCGGACGGCTTCTGTAAGTGTTTCCTGGAAATAATTCCAAGGGCTGTGCGATCAAGTGTCCTTTGTGTTTCTCTCTATGGAGGACATTGTTTCAGGCCCTGGTTCGGAGTGGGTGATGGAGCTGTTTTTAGCAACCCAAGGTCACATGACCCTGGGCCGACTTGTCCATATAAGCCAGTGACAGGAGGATGGATTCTGACAGGTGACAGAGAGCAGGAGTCAACATTCTTGCCCTGGGGAGTAAGAGCGTGGGTGGGGAGGGGATTACAAGTCCCATTTAGCAGGGGTTCTGAAGGGAGGGCGTTCTACAGCCCACAGCTGTCAACAACACACGCAAAGGCACAGGCCTGGTCTGGGAGCCTTGCCCTCCGGGAGAGCTTGGAAAGAACTTGGTGACAGGCTCTTTCGGAATGCAGCCCTACAGTTTAACTGTAAGAAACGTAAACATTGTTTCTTATACAGTGCAGTGTAGCTGTATAAGAAATGTTGTTTCTTCAAACTTCAGGAAACAAGCCACCTAAAGTAAGGTGATGGCAACTTCTTACTTAGGTGACAGCAAGCAGAACTGATTCTGGAGATCTCCATCCTGATCTCACAGGCAGTCATGTAAAAAGCCGCTCTTAATACTAAGTTTTTTATCTCTGCCAAGATTGCAGTGTAAGGGAAGTTCCTATTAAAAGGCTGAATTCAAGACGCTATCACCATGAAAGCACCTACAAAAGCCTTTTCTTTCTGTGCATGCCTACATGTATGCATGCATGTTCACATGTGTGGGGGTGAACTTGTGCACATGCATTGTGGGAGGCATGGGGCTGGCTTCCTCCATCACTCTCCACCTTCTCTGTAGAGACAGGATCTCTCAGCTGAAGCTAAAGCTAGTGGGTAGGATAGGACTAGTCTGGCCCCATCTTCCTCTATTTTCCATGGACTTACAGGTGAACAGCCACATCCAGCTGGCGCTTATGTGAGTTCTGGGGATCTGAACGGGAGCCATCACACTGTGCAGCAAGTGTTTTATCCACTAAGCCACCTCCCCAGACCTCTTTTAAAAATTAACCAGTTGTTGAGTACTTTTATCCTTTCCACTTTTATCCTGCACCACCCATCCCACATACAGCACAAAACACAAAGAAAATCTGTGACAGTCTTTAAAAAAATCTAGCTTAGTTTATGACAGCAATCCTCATTAAAATAGCAGCCTGTATATGAATTACATGCTATAATTGCATTTTATCATGTGTTGGAAGAAGACAGAGTCCTATCCACTGCCCAGTTTGCTCCTAAAGTACCTGTGTATTTTCCCCTTCATCCAAGGTTCTTTTCTAAAATAATAGTATCCCAAATAATTTCTGATATTCTTGCTCTGCTCTCGCATCATAAACACAGATTCTGACATTTGCCAGGGCTCTGTGAAGACTGTAATTGATATGGACTACACATAAAACTTTTAAATCAGACAGAAAGTGAAAGAGAAATTCATGTCATTTTTTAAGTGATGAATTTTTAATCTCATTTCTCTATGATTTAAAGTCCCAAACAAAGCACAAAAATACCCAGTGTGTTCTTAATTACAATAAAGGGCAGGTCATTGTGGCTGGTTGTGAACAGTCTTGTTCTGGATGCATGGACAGCTTATTTGCAATTTGTAAATTCAGTTATCTAATAAATTATGCAAACACATAAACATTGGAGGTGGGAATCTTTGAATGATTCTCTCCAAACTTCCAATATTTATTTAGCAACTACAGTGAAGGAGGGAATCCATGTCATTTTCCTGTCAACTCACTTCAGCAGTTAGAGTCTGTTTATCATTACTTTGGTTATGGAGCTCAATATATGAGAAAATTTCTAGGGAAGTTTCTACTGCAAAAGTAAAAGACTTTGCTATCCAAAGAAAAACATTTATCAGTCAGTATCATATCAGCGATGTATACGCACACACACACACATATATGTATATATGTGTATGGATAAATATATGTACATGTATATGTATAATTGTAAGATGTTGGTTGTTTTTAATTCGTTGCCCTTTTGACTCTTTTGCGGACCTACCACTGAGCTCCCAAATAAATCACACATGTAAACTTATTATTACTTATAAGCATCCAGCCTTAGCTTTACTTGTTGCTAGCCAACTTTTCTTAAATTATCCCATCTACCGTTTGCCTCTGGGCTTTTTCCTTTTGTTACTTTTGTATGTCTTACTTTCTCTCTTACTCCATGGCTGGCTGTGTGGCTGGGTGGCTGGTCCCTAGCATCTTCCCTCCTTGCTCTTGCTCTTCTTTCTCTCCCTCCAGATTTTTTCCTACTCTTTATTCTCTCTCTCTGCCAGCCCCACCTATCCTTTCTACTGCCTTGCTATTGGCTGTTCAGCTTTTTATTAGATCATTAGGTGTTTTAGACAGTCAAAGTAATACAGCTTCACAGAGTTAAACAAATACAACATAAAAGAATGCAACACATAATTGAATCATTAAACAAATATTCCACAGCATAAACAAATGTAACACATCTTAAAATAATATTTCATAAAAGCAAGAAGGGTTGACCAGATAGAATCACATGGATAATGATGTGAGAGTACCCTCTGTTTTCTGTGATTGCCATTAATGAATAAAGAAACTACTTTGGATCTACAGCAAGGCAGAACTTAGGTAGACAGAGAAAGCTAGGCTGAATGCTGGTAGAAAGAAGGGCGGAGTCAGGATGATGCCATGGGGCCACCGCCATTTTTCTTCACATCTTTATCATGTAAACCTCTTCTTTGTTTATTTTTAAACCTTTTAAGACACACGAACACAACATTGGTCTAGACTCCCCAGCAGCAACATCACTACAAACATTTCCATAATGAGTGAACTATGCTTGACGTTATGACCACAGAGACAGCACCAAGTGATACAATCGTATGGGGCCACCAACGTATATGCCACCGCTCTACCGCTGACTGAAAAGTTGGTATACAGTACATGAGTGCACACCAAAGGCAGAACCTTGGGTGGAATTAATCTTTCCCTTCTAAGAGAATCCATTGAATATTTACCATGTGGAATCGAAAGACTAATAAAAGATCAGGTTACTGCCTCCCAGGAGCTCAGCACAATGGAGATATTCACATGTAAGAACCACTGTGAGAAAGGGCTAGTGAGGAATAGTAGGAATGAGGAAGACTCCATAGGCTGGGTGTCTTTTGAATGGATCCATTCAGGAAGGACATATTTGCAGAGATGTGGAACAACAGGCATACAGGACACTTCAGCACACTTGGTGGTTTGAGGTGAAGAACACACTCTACTGATGCACTGACAGCCCAAGGATATTATTGTACTAAAGGTTGTTTGTAAAATCCTTACTACATCATGCACCAGGAAGTCACTGAAAGTTTCTCATAAGAATGTTTCCACGAGCTCTTGTGTGTGTTAGAGGATTAAACCTCCCTGCTGTGGTGAGGACAGGTGACAGTGCAGGTGACCTGGCTAACGGCAAGATTGGAAACTGTCACCAGTAGTTCAGGTGAGAGGTCAGAAAACCCTGGCACAGGACAGTAGCACTGAAGGGCAGAAGGAAGTGGACTCCAGGGGCTGTGAAAGTAGTCTCCATGGAGATGACTCGATGCCTAGCAGGGATGCTGCCAGGGATGCTACTGTAAGTTAGCAGGCAGATTCTCTCTGGGTTCTTCATCTGCCTCGCCTTAAGCTCTTGGAAAATTACCCTCACCTAGCTGGATTTAGGCTCTGTCATCTACAACTGACCAGGGTTCATAAATATCTTAGCAGTGTTTGGGGGGGGGAATAGCTCAGAAACAGTATTACTCTTGATGTTTGAAAACCCCACTTCCATTATTTGATGGATGGTTGATTCCCAGCCTTCTCTTTTTCTACCCTCTGCTTCATGGAGGTTTCTCTCCTGCCTGCCAGTTTCCGAATAACCACTCTGAGGCTTAATATTAGCTACATACTCTTTGACCAATGGTTCCGGCTTATTACCAACTAGTTTTATATCTTAAATTAACCAGTTTCTATTAATCAATGTATTGCTATGTGGCCATGGAATTAGCTCACATATTGCTTCTCCAGCCGCTGCTGACCTCTCCCTGACTCTGCCTTCCTTCTCTCTGTATTCAGTTTGACTTTCCTGCCTAGCTGTATTCTGCCTGGCTATTGGCCAAACCTGCTTCTTTATTAACCAGTGGTAATAAAACATATTCACAGCATACAGACAGGCATCCCATATCAGGGCTCTGAGCCTTTCACTTTTTTCCAGAATTTTTTTCCTATAGGCCACATGGGAAGCCAGCTAGAACCCCACAGGAATATAATCAAGAGTTGAATAATGTTCACTTTGCCCCTACCCTCTTGTTTCCATCTCTTGGTCCCGCCTTCTTTCAAAGAGAACCAACTACAGACCGATTTGTGTGTTGAGGGTGGAACACAGGGGTGTGCTTTAGAGAGAGGAGCCAGAATATTTAGCCTGCTCCCAAATTCTCCAAAGTCCGGGAGACAGGGATCATGCTAGAACCACAGATTTAAGGCCTCCAAGGCATTGTAAATGCAACATGGTGTCCCAGAGAGCATCTGGACTGTGTGTGTGGCAGTCACAACCTCCTCTACCCTCAGCCTCACCACATACATTAGATAGAGCTCAAAATCCCACAGAACAATTTCACAGGAAAACTGGTAGATGCCCTCACTATTCTTCATTCCCAAATCCATCAAGTTGGTGGTGTTATACGTTTAGAAATCCCATGAAGCCGAAACCTCTAATCTCTGAAGAGAGTCTAGGGGCTGACACGAGTTCATAAGACCCTGGAGATGCCCCTCAAAGGGTATTTGGTGTTAAGAGATGACAACAGAAGGGTTTATGATATTCTCCAACCTCTAGCCACCAGGGGATACCCTCATGCACTAGAATGACACTCAGTACCAGTCAAATGGAAACAGGCATCAGGGGCCAGGGCATGGCAATTGTGACACTAGCCACCTGAGGCTGAGACACACATTATGAATTAAGAGCACAGAGCTCTAAATAACTATCCTTGCTTTGGATCCTACAAGCAAAAACACTGGCTATGCACTCAAGGATTCTTACCATCTTCAGTTTGACAAGTTGCTAGCGATGTATAACTCAGAAAAGCATTATAGTTAAGTCCCAGCTTCACGCAGTTTGAATGTAAAATGGTCACCCTGGCCACGTGTTTGAGTACTTGGCTCCTGGCTGGTGGTGAGTCTTTGGAAAATTGTTGAACCTTTAAGTCTAGGAGCTGAAGACTCACTGGAGGAAGTGGATCACAAGTTGCAGGCCCAGCTCCAGCCCTGCTTCCTGTTTGCTCTCCTCTTCCTGTTCTGCCAAAATGTGAAAAGACAAGGAGTCCCAGATGCATACTCCTGCTATCCAGAAGCTGTTGCCACGTCTTCCCCTTCATGACAAATGGTATCTTTTAAAACAGAGAGCCTTTTTCAGGAATTTTCATCAATGAGAAAAGTGACTAATGTTATATATACATACATATATAAATGCGCACACACACACACACACACATGAGATTTACCACCCTCCTGACACATAGACGTAAGACCATACATACTCATAGAGAAAGGTTATCCTGGGATGCTCACCCACGCTTCTGAGTTCAGATCTATCATACAGGCATGCTGGAGTGGAGTGCTAGTCATGTAACTGAGTACCTGTAGCCCTCCCTGCCTCTCAGAAGCCTGGCTGATCTTACACGCTTCAGAACTCCAACATTCTAATCATAGAGCTGGTCTCTCTATCCCTTCCTGGGTCGTCTGATTAGCATAAATTATCACAGATGTGCCCATCGCTCAGGAAATTCTAAGAATTTCGAGAAGTTGGGACCAGCGCCAACTTCTTCATCTTGCTCTAAAAGCTCAGTACGACCTTCAGGACCAGGGTAGGGAGACTCTGAAATTACTTTTACTTCTCTTTCAGCACAACAAATAAACACACCCCGAGTCCCACTCATTCTGTGTAACAGCAGCCCACCATAGCTGTCCTTATCATCGGGTATCCAGCTGTGGCTGAGAGAGATCATCCTGTGCTATAGTTGCTAAGATGTGCAGAGAGCACTGTTTCATTATGGATCCCAGGCTCTCTCACCCACCATCCTGTGATACCCTCGTGCACTAGAATGACACTCAGCACCAGGATTTTCTGTGATGATGAAGATATTCTGTCTGTGCTGTCCGACTGACACATCCAGTACTAGTCTGGAATTAAATGTCTTGTATACTATATATTAAATAAACAAGTTTTGCCACAAGAAGCCATTTTATCCACCAATGGGTTTTATCTCTGGGTATTTTTAGGGTGTATTTCATGTGGTGAATTCTTTGTGCAGGAGTTTAGTGAGCTGTATCATTAATACAGACAGAACTGAGCTTGTTCTAAGAGGGCTGGAGACAGCTCTCTCTCCTCTCAGCAAGACAGTGGATGCTGGAGCACCAGGAGGCACAAGCTGAACCTGATGCTTATCTCCTTAGGAAGTGACAAATCACGGCAAGAATCTAGAACCCTGTGCCAGGCCTCAAGCCAAAGCTCTCGCATGATCAAACCACTCCCAGCGGTCCTGCCTTCTGGCTTGGCATAGGGGAGCCACCTCATTCCTTCTCAAGGTTAGTGGACACCAGGCTTGCCCGTGGCATCATCGTACATGCTTTGCTTTGGTGGGTCCTCCTCAGCTCCTTGATCGCCCCGTCTCCTCTCGTTCCCAAGCTTTTACCTCTCTACTCTCTTGTCACACGTGCCCATCACCTCCTGTCCCATCCTGAGATCTGTTTTCTCCTCTGGTCACAGGTGCTCATCACCTGCTGTCCCATCCACCTGCTGTCCCATCCTGAGATCTGTTTTCTCCTCTGGTCACAGGTGCCCATCACCTGCTGTCCCATCCTGAGATCTCTGTTTTCTCCTCTCGGGGACTGTTTTCTAGCTTAATGACTTACCCCCACACTCATTCCCACATAAACACACACATGCGACAGAAGCTGAGACTCACATGTGTGAGAGAATATGTGGTGTTTATCTTCTGAGCCTGTGTTGCTTCACTTAATGAATCACTTCCCGGTTTTATTCCCTACAGAGTCTTGAACTAAATTCTAAGCTTTATTAAAGTTTGTATTTAAATCACATATGTGGTTAGTGGTTTCTTATTAGGCAAAAAGTCTTTGGATGTAAAATTAAAAGAAAAATCTTGGGGGACAACTAAAGTATAGATAAAGGACTCTCCAACAGGAGTTGGGAGATCGCCATTGGGTAGATTCTGTAATTTATAGCTAGGATGTGAACTCCCATTGGCTCCATATGGCTAGAGGAACAATATCAACGGTTTACTCCAACTCCCAGAATAGGTCAGAGCATTCTGGGGACAGAAGGAATTAGCGCAGCACTAGTCACAAGTGATAGTCATTCTCAGTGCTCCAGAGGGTCCTGGGCTCTGGGTCCCTCTGTCTCATTGGCACAGATCCTTAGAAATTATAGAGACTTAGCTTTGACAAATATGTATTCCTTAAACAAAACAGAACTTATGGTTGGAGACAGGGTGGGACCAATAGGAAGTACATCAGACAGAGCTTGCATTGGTTGCTTGGCTTGTTGTTGTATCTGTTGAGAAGAACTTAAGGGAAACAGCTCAAGACTCGTCCTGGCAGGGGCGGTGTGGGGCCAGAGCAGCTCTAGCTGTGGTATCAGGAACTAGAGGAGGGGGGCAGCAGGTCATTGAGTCATAGTGAGGGAGCAAGAGATAGCTATATGCTGGTGCTTACACCTTTACAGGGTGTGTGACNCCATGGTACACATGGGGGCGGGGCTTTAGATCTTAGTTAAACCCCGGAAATGCCTTCACAGACAGGCCCTGAGGCTGCCTGCCTAGGAGAGTCTAAAATTAGTCCAGCATTTGATTAACACAGCTTGATAGGGGTGGGGCCACGTAGGGAAAGGGAGACAGGAACTGCAAGGCCAGTCTTCCTTCCGGCTTAGTCTCTGGTACCCAATAGAATCGAGGAAATTTTGACTGATTCCATAATTAAAAGAGGAAAATACAAATGAAGCAGGATCTGAACCCTGGATGATGTGAATATTGGAGGCCCTGGTAGCTAGATGCTGAAGGAGGAAGCTTCGGTAGCTCCGGAAATCGAGGGCACAATCTAGGCCATGGCTTGCAGGTTAACTTCTGACCTTGGCTAAAGGGCCCCAAATTTTGATCCCAGAGCAAAACAAATCATCGAGTAATTAATCTGTGTAAACTAAGTGCTCTTGGTGTGTGTGTATGTGTGCATGTGTGTGTGTCTGTGTGTCTGGGTGTGTGTGTGTTTGTGTGTGTGTGTGTTTGTGTGTCTGGGTGTATGTGTGTGTGTTTGTGTGTCTGGGTGTACGTGTGTGTGTGTGTTTGTCTGTCGTGTGTCTGTGTGTGTGTGTGTGTGTGTACATATGTGCTAGCTCTGCATGGAGGTGTATATGAAGGCCAGACATTGACATTAGCTATCTTATTCTATCACATTCCTCATGATTTTGAGACAGGACAATTGGCTAGGCTGGCTGGCCAGTGAACCCCCAGGATTCTCCTATTTTTTTTCTCTCAGCACTAAGGTTGCAAGTGTATTTATGTGGGTGCTTGAGCAAATTCCTGGGCCACAAACTAAAGCACCTGTAATTAAGAGAGCAAAATTGTTAGCTTTCAACAATACACATCTACCTGCCCTATCTACCTGCCCACCCCTCCTTCCCATGACTATTATAAGTATAGTGCATGTTCCATAAAGAAGGCAACACTTTATCTGAAATTTAGATGAAATGGTTTTTTCCCGAATACTAAGCTCTGCCATGTTCTGTACAACTTGGTCCTGGGGGGGGGCACCTACTATACAATCAAAAACTCAGAAAGTTTATTCTGTGTAGACAGAAGTTTTTTTCTGTTCGGTCCCTCATCCATTCAGTCCCAAATGAACACAGAGGATCATATTAATTATAAACTGTTTGGCCTATTGCTCCGGCTTGTTACTAACTCTTACAGCTTAAATTAACCCATAATTCTTATCTATGTTTAGCCATGTGGCTTGATACCTTTTTTCAGTGAGGCTTTCTCATCTTACTTCCTCTGTATCTGGCTTGCGACTGCATCTCTGTCTTTCTTCCCAGAATTCTCCTAGTCTGGTTGCCCTGATTATATGTCCTGCCTGGCTATTGGTCAATGTTTTATTAAACCAATATGAGTGGCAAATCTGTACAGTGTGTAAGAGCATTACCCCACAGCAGTTGTGCATATTCCAAAGGGAAGAGGCTAACTACCTTCAGTGGGAGGTCTCTGAAGGGGAGCAGTCTCAGGATTGCTGCAAATATCCAGAAGGAGGAAGCTTGTGGTTGATAGTTTCTGCACTCACTGGTCTTAGCTAAAGGCCAATCCTTCCTCACTAGTACTTGGGCCAGAGGAAGGCTTTGCCATCCCCCTGAGCCTGGGAGGTGGAGCCCAAGGCCAAAGTCCATTCATCCTATTGAAGGGAGTCTGGACTACACAGAACCACTATCACCTAAGGCAACAACAGAAGCAGCTCTAATCATTATTTGTCTGAAGAATTTTCCATCACCGCATAACAACCTTGAAAGTTACTGAAAAACAAAACACAGCCCCTAGCTCTCTTAGCTGCTAGATTCCTGGTGCGGCCTCCACCCCAGGCCTGACTCAGGAAGTCTGCAGAACGCTTCCTACAATGCTTCGGCCTGTTTGGCCTTTTATAGTTTCTCCTGCTACCTGGCCATAAGAACTCTGAACACATGATTTTAAGCTTTTATTGAGAAGTAACATTTCATGAGGATGAAAATTATAGGGAAGTGACTGACGTGAACCCCGCTTGAATGCTGTGGTGGTTCTTAGGTTGACTGTAAACTTCTGACTGGAAGCTGTCTTTCACCTTGATAACCACTCCAGCTTCAAAGCTCCTTTATAAATTTCACTTCATCATACGGAGCTCTGAGGAAATGTGTATAATCTATATATTGAACTTTCTTCTGAACGTGTCTTGGGACAATTTCTGTGCTAGAAAAAAGCAGTGACAGTCCCCCAAGGTTTACGGAGAAACCTGTAAATCCTCTGGGCCTTATTCTAGGTGTGGCGGGTCTATCAAGTCTCTACATATTGAAATCTGTCTCAGTCTCTGCAGCATGCCAGCAAAATGCCAAGCCCTGTTGGTGCCTTATTCCCCCACCCCTTTCCTCCCTCTTCTCTTTTTCTCCTCTCCCCTAGTTTTCCCTTTCCTGCTCTTAACTAAGAGATTCCAAGTTCTATCTTAGTTGAAAGGCAGTGCCGTTACAGCTAGCATGTTTTGCAGATGATGAAATGGAGATAACCTAGAAGCTGAACAACCTGTCCAAGGTCCTACAGACCCAGGACAGACCATTGGCTTTCACTGCCCACATGACTAGGCTCTATGTGATGCTGCCTCCTGAATTATACCTGTGACTGTCAGTGACTTCCCTGCCTGGGCTGCTGACCTCAGGAAGTGACTTGATTCTGGCCCAGGTGCTGTTCTTCCTAGTCCTGGACTTGCCCACTTCTTTCTCTTTTCATCACGTTACAATTAGAGGGGTTGTTACCATTCACAAATAATACTTCAGTGGCAGAGCATTGTGGGGAACACCAGTAATCCCAATACTGGGGGAACTGAGGTAGACAATCAAGAGATACAGGCCTTTAATCACAGCACTCAGGAGGCAGAGGCCGTTCAAGGCTAGCCTGGGCTACTAAAGCTTTGCCTCAAGACACTAAAAATAATAAAAATAAAAGTGCATAATTTATATGTAGGAGATATACTTAAGTGATTCAAAGATTCAATTAAAAACCTTACTGAAAATAGCAAAGTGAGATTAAAAATGGAAGGGTAGAAAGTGGAAGGCAGCAGGCTCTATACACTGGAAAGAAAAGCACACAAGTTGCCCAGGACTCTAAAATGTACAAATGATTTATGATTCTTTTGTGATCCTCAAAAGGGTAATAATTCTGCCGTTGGCTGAAAGGGTAGCGCTCCGTGTTATGGGAACCACAAAATGGCTTCTGGAGGCAATAACTCTTTTTGAGACTCTATTCTAGAAAACAGGAGAGGGTAGCCAATTCCCAAAAAGAATTTTGAGTATTATGTCACTATCTAAATGTTTGTTTGCTTCAGAGTATGGTGTGTGTGTGTGTGTGTGTGTGTGTGTGTGTGTGTACAAGAGGAGCCTAGATTGAATTTTAAATATTTATTTTTAATTTCAGTTTCCCCCTCGTGCTGGTCACTAGTCAACGCTACGCTCCACAGTTTATTCCGGGAGGGCCCTGATGTCCCAACCTTTTTGCTACTGTCGTCCCTGGGCACCAGTCTTAGGCTCGGTCTCCGTGCAGCTGCACAGCCGGGGAGCCTCGGCTCAGTCGGTGTACAGCAGCTCCGTGAACAGGTCCAGGTCCTGCTTTATCCGAATACCAAGCCCCTTCAGTGAGGGCGGCTTAGCTTGGGGGCGGCTTAGCTTCAGCGAACCTGGGAGTTTGGGACAAAACGCAGAGGCGAAATGCCACCTCGTTGAGCTTTGCTGACAGTCTTTCCGCAGACTTGAGGTAGATCCCAAAACGAAAGGGAAGAAAACTGGAGGATGCGGGCATCGATCCCGCTACCTCTCGCATGCTAAGCGAGCGCTCTACCATTTGAGCTAATCCCCCATCTCCGATAGTGGTCTCTTTTCTGTTCCTCTAGAGGAAGTGCAGAGCTCAGCTAGGGAAAGAAACACTTTTGATAAGCCTCCTCGCTGAAACTAAAAACCGAAAAAATAAGCTCTTTCCTTCGAGCCGGAATCGAACCAGCGACCTAAGGATGACCGAAACCATACACCTACAGTCCTCCGCTCTACCAGCTGAGCTATCGAAGGGAGCGAGTGAGCAACTGGCAGATAGGTTTCATAATACCGCGTCACGGCCCCATGCGATGCTCTCGCGGGTCCTAACGAGTGGCCGTGTGTTACTTCTGTGCATGGGACTCGGAGCTCGCGGGGTCGCGCGCTCGAGAAAGCGATCTTCGGCCGCAGGGCAGCCGCATTCGGGAGCGTGTGTGAGCACGCTCGGATGAGGGGGTCGCAAAAGGTTGCACAAGCGCGGAGGCGGACGAGCCGGAACCGGAGCGAAGTTCCGGAACTGCCAAGAGGCACCGGGGGAAGTTGGTGACACGGAGAGCAGACGCTGAAAAGGGCCAGTAGGAGGAAGCCTGGGGAAAACGTTACAATCTCCTTCGAGCCTGGGGAAAACGTTACAATCTCCTTCGAGCCGGACTCGAACCAGCGACCTAAGGATGTCTCTTTCCGGGGAGTTAGCTACAGTCCTCCGCTCTACCAGCTGAGCTATCGAAGGGACCCGGAGGAGCTAATCTGCCCCTTGATACTGAGCACGTGTAAGGCTGGGGAATTCAGCCGGACAAACGGGACAGAGCACGCGCACTTCCCAGGACTCGCGACTTTCACGGCCGCACGTCGTTTCACGCATGCGCACGACCGCAGCCCCGCCTCACTGACCACCCTGAGCCGCCCTGAAAAGACTGCAGCGCTGTAGGCAGTCGGTTTCCCGTTCGTCACCTGACTGCCCCTGGCACCGCTTCCTTTCTCACCCCGCGTCGACCGGGTGACGGCGGAGGACGACCTGATGCTGTCATCCTGAAAGCCCACAACTTTCGTCGACGGGCCAGTGGCGCAATGGATAACGCGTCTGACTACGGATCAGAAGATTGTAGGTTCGACTCCTACCTGGCTCGAGCTTTTGTCTCCTCTGTTTTGGATCCTAATATTTGTGAATAAAACAAACCCAAGACCCTAGAACACGGAATCCCTAGAGAGAAACGCTGGCGTTTGCATTTCTGTAGAGCTGTGTGCGCAGTGCAGATCAGTGTTGAAGCCCTGGCTGCCTGTCCCCTGCTGAGGAGTCCCTAGACGTGAATCCCTCACTCCCCTCCACTCACACAACGCAGGGAAACTCACTCACCAAGTATACTAAAGTTCTCCTTTTAAAATAAGGTTCTTAGTTTTCACAAAATAGCTCCTCCCAAGTGACCCATTTCCTGGAAAGTCTATTTAGTTAGTAAAATGTTAAGGGCTTGTCGCCTTTTGATCAGTTGTCAGTTTGAGCACAAGAGCTCCGCGGATGCTCCCATGCAGACGATCGCAGCGCTCTAAAGTTCACAAGGTCTGAAGTTAGAGCAGAGAGAAGTGTTAGGTCTCAAGGCTGGGACACGCGGCGGAGGTGCGGACCTTGGCCTCCGAACTCCTAGGTCCCTACCTGGGACGGAGTCCTGGCTCCTTGCGCCTCTCACCTTACCCCTACCCTCTGCCCAGNCGGGCGGGGCCTGTAGAACCCAGCCATTTCGGCTACACTGGTCTTTTGCCTCTTGGCCGCCGGCTTCAGCCTGTCCCCGCGTGGCCTGGTTCAGTTTGCAGGCCGCGTTCACTGTGGACTCTTCCAGATGTCTCTGCCGTGCTACCCTAGATCTACATTAAGACCCCAGCCCTTAGGAGCAGGCGCGTCCTGCTGGTAACTCTTTTTGTTGATCAGGGCTAGCTATTTTAATTTTTTAAATGGAAATGCAGTGGCTTGCTTAAAGGTTGGCTAAAGACCTAAAACTTAAGAGGGTGGGAAAACATAGACTTATTTGAAAATGATGGGAAGTTTTCTTTTGGTTTCCTCTTGATATTTGTCAGTTTTTACGTGCGAAGGGCTGGTATCTTTAAAGCTGTATAGTGTTTCTCAGAATGTTTTTTTTGTTTTGTTTTGTGTTTGTTTTTTAAGTTACCTTCGTGGAAGATGGGCGAGTGTTGCTTTCCTTCACCTGAGTTCATAGACAAACCAAATCATTTAAGAGCAAAGAGCCTCTGTCTTATTCTTGTTTCTTTTCTCTCACGCACAGAATGGCAAATAAGATAATTATCTGTGGGTCATTGTCATAGCTACCATCGCACTGTGACAGAAACCATTACCCTTAAACAGCCTCTCTGGAACATCAGGGGAGCGGGAAGTGTGTGATTTCTGACTCTGGTGACCAAATTTCATGTGAGCTGCAAGAGGCATCCCTAGGAAACAGAGGAGGAAAGATCAGTGTCTTGAAGGCTCCTCCCTCAGTGCCCTCAAACATTTCTCTAGTGTCACAGTGCCCCCCTAAAGGTTCTCCAAGCTTTCTGGATATCTCAGTCTATCGCAGAGAGACCCCGTTCTCTTTCTCGGGCAAGACTGTAAAACTCTCCCTTGTTCTGACATTTTCTTTCATGACAAGGAGCCGGGGAGTTGTGCATAGAGTTTCTGCCCCCATGCCCCACTGAAAAGACTTTATAAGAAGAGAGGGAGAGGGGAGGAGAAAGACAAAAACCATCGCTATATCAAAAGCTAGAGGGGTTACAAACGGCCCCCAGAGATTTTATATAACATTTGGGAGTTGGAAAGCAAACGATTATAGAATGGGGCACCCTTCAAAATATGCATCATGCAGTTCAAAAAGCCAGAACCCTTTTCTACCCAGAGTTCTCAAAAGGCCCCGGGAGCAGGGATGGTGGCAGCAAGATCAGTGGCCTAAATACTGCTCAGCTGTTGTTGAATTTGTCCCCCGCTGGAGGTGCCTGGAGAATTGCTTAAGCAGAGGAGAGCTGCCTGGGAGAACCTATGGGGGAGAGAGAGAGCTGGGGAGAGCGGCAGAGCAGAATCTACTAACAGACATGAAACAGAAAGGTAGAGCATCCAACCTGACTCCGCGCCTTACCTGCCTGGGCCACCACTCTGTCCACCATGATGGCTGTGGAGTCACCCCTGAAACTGTAAACAAGTCCCCAAATGGAATGCTTTCTCTTTTTTAATGTTTTCATGTATTTATTTATTTATTTGGTTGGTTGGTTCTTCGAGACAAGGTTTCTCTGTGTAACATCCCTGGCTGTCCTGGAACTAGCTCTTGTAGACCAGGCTGGCCTCGAACTCAAAGAGATCAGCCTGCATCTGCCTCCCAAGTGCTGAGATTAAAGGCTTGTGGCACCACTGCCGGGCAAAATGCTTTCTTTTATAAGTTGCATTGGTCATGATGTCTCACCACAGCAAAAGAAAAGTAATTACTACAATCTCTAAGTGTCTTTCTGAGGCGAAATAAATATTATTTGAAGACTTCATACTGGTAAATTTTCCAGAGCGAAGAAACTGAGTCAAAATTAGAGTGTACATGTTTAATGAGGAAATGGCCCTGTTAGGGAAAAACATCATGTGATGCTGAGCTGACCGATACTGTAGTACCCTTGGGAGCTCTATGGCCCTTTGTACCAGTCACTGGCCAGAGGCTGATAACATCTAAAGGATCCATAACATTCTACTAACTATTGTACTTACAGAAGAGCCTACCTAGCAGGAAGCCACTAGGCTCTTGAAGCATGTCCTCAGAAGGGATTGTATGACCCAGGTTCTCCTTGACTTCCTGTTTTACATGTGACCCTTCAAACAGATGCTAGTTAGTTGTTTTTGTTTGTTTGGTTGGTTTGTTTTTTTTTTCAAGACAGGGTTTCTCTGTGTAACAGTCCTACCTGTCTTTAACAGCCCTACCTGTCCTGGAACTTCCTCTTGTAGACCTGACTGGCTTTGAACTCGCAGAGATCCATCTGCTTCTGCTTCCAGTGCTGGGATTAAAGGCACGGCACTACCACCACCCAGCTATGCTAGTTAATTGTAACTGTCTACTAGAAAGAATTCAGAGTCACCCAGGAAGAGGGCTTCTGGTGAAGAACTGTCTAAATCAGGTTGACCATGTCTTGTAGAGGATGTAGAGAATTGTCTTGGCTATTAGTGTGGCAAGATCTAGTCCACTGTGGGTGGCAGCATTCCCTAAGCAGGGATTCCTTAACAGTGGAAAAGTGGAAAGTACGCTTGATCAGAGCAAGAACAAGCAAGCAAGTCAACATGCCTGTTTCTCTCTGCTCTTGACTGCGGATGTGATGTGACCAGCAGCTGCCCAGATTCCTGCCTGGATAGTCCCTCAGTGATTAACTGTACCCTGGAACTGTTAAGTCAAACGAGCCCTTTCTCCCAAAGTTGCCTTTTGTCAAGGGATTTTACCACAGCAACAGAAATAAGACTACAACATCCCATAATTACAAAATTGCTCTGTCACTTCCTGTGATCACTGTGGCAGGAGACTGTCTGTTGTACAGGACTGTCTTCCAAGACAAACACATCATGTCTAGAATTCTAGCTGGGCCTGTCTAAAGATCACCATAACTGATGTGCTCTCTTGGAAGGACTGAGTGAGACCAGTCATGGAACACTCACCTGAGTATCTAGCCACCCCTCCAGCCAATTGTAGACTAATTTGCCTTAATTACACATGACCTTGGGGTCTCTGGGAAGGACAAGATGACATAGAGACAAGGGATGGTGCTTCTTCAATGCGGCTACGGGGAATCCTCAACCCTAGCTGGCTAAAGTGTCTCCATCTCCTAATGTCCTAGAAAGATACCATTAGGCCCACTATAATGTCTACACTTTAAATACCTCTTCAAATGCTTGTCTCTGAATGTTGTCACATTCTGAGGTACGGAAGTTAAGTCTTGGATAGATGGATTTGTGGGAGGGTGACAGTTCAGCTCGTAACGCGGGCATCGATTCCTCAAATTGTGCCACAGTTCAGTTTGTTTTATTTTGGGCCATTTTTTTCCCCAAAGTCTTTTTAATTTTATTTATTTATTTTAGAGATTTCTAAGTATCTTTGTCCTACTTTTCAAAGGAAAGTAAGGTAAGCATCATTTCTCTACACAGTCACACTCCTATTGTACAAGTATCACTTGCCTTTTGAAAGATAAATCTTCCTTGGGCCATCTGGCCTATGCTCTTCACATTTGTCCTGATTACGGTTCTATCCTGCTGCGGCACATACATTAGCCACTGTAGTGAAATTTCTGAGACAGGACAACTTTATCCAGGGGTTGATTTGGCTTACAGCTTCAGTGGTTGAAAATCCAAAGCCCACAGTAATGCAGCTAGACCGTTTTCCCTCGAGGAGAAGCAACCAAGGCCTACCCCTTCTCCTAAGGCCCCAGCCACAAACCAAGGTGCAATTTTCCAGTGAGTTTATTGGACTTCCTCACAGAACATAAGTGAAGGGTTGCTCACAAGGGGGTGCTAGCTCCTTTCCCCAAAGACCACGCCCCCAGAGCACTGTAACCACGCCCCCAGAGCACTTTAACCACGCCCATAGCACTGTGACCACGCCCTGAAGACTTTATGTTTCTTTCTAAGGCCTCTTGTACCAACGCCCCTGATGCTTAGCTGTGTTAGACAGTACCTCCAGCAGAGCATTTTAAGTGGCAAAATGAACAAACAGCACAAAAATGCAAACCCATAACACTAAAAAGGATGCAAAGGATAGCTGTTTACATTAGGAAAGCAACCGGCAAAAAACAACATGGTCCTGCTCAACCTCGCCTGGGCCCAGCCTTGCTCTGCATGGCACATCGCCTCCCACTCCCGTATCCACTAAAGAATGGGGAAGTTCTGTACTCGGTTCAGATTTACAAATAAACTTTAGCAGTAGGTGAAGGGATTCAGAAGATGCTGACCCCAAATCTGCTGCCTTGATACACTGTTTGCTTGAGTTCAAGGTGCCTGAGAAAGCAGGGACAGGAAGGAAACTCTACCTAAAGGCAAGCAAAAAATTTCCTAAGGGGAAGGAATGCTCAGTGTACCAGGAAGAGAGCATTCTTAACACTGGGGACTTGGAGTTGATATCAGAATAAACCCACGAAAATAACTCTAACTTTCCATTAC